>CAWUFW010021252.1:0-126548 GCA_963921515.1 Calotriton arnoldi
ATGGCCTCACACAAATTCCTACCCCAGCGTTCCCCAGTCTCCCGAAAAATGGTGCCTCACTTGTGTGGGAGGCCCAGCAGGCAGGGCCACAACGTATTGAGGCGACCTCAAAATGGCTTCACAAAACCACCTGGTTTGCAAGGTCACCTATTGGCTGCGCGACCATCTAGGAAACTACCAAACCCACACATTTCTGAAAAGTAGATACCCAGGCTTCCAGGGAGGCATGGCTGATGCATCCCAACGCTTCACTTCCAGAATCCTTGCAAACCTCACCTTAGCTGAACAAATCACTTCTTTCACACATTTGTGTGTGGGAAAGTGTGGCATCACTGGCCTCACACAAGTTTCTATCACCCAGCGCTCTCCAGGTCTCCCAATCAAAATGGTGCCTCACTTTGTGGGAGGCCTAGTACTGACAGGCAAGGACACAAAACGCTTTGAGGCAACATCAACATTGCCTATCAAAAATGTTTTGGGCCCTTGCCTGTCGCTGGTACTTGGGCCTCCCACACAAGTGAGGCACCATTTTTATCGGAGACCTGGGGGAACGCTGAGGTGGTAGGAAATTTGTGTGAGGCCAGTGATGCCACACTTTCCCACACACAAATGTGTGAAAAAGTGATTTTTTCAGCTAAAATTGAGGTTTGCAAGGGATTCTGGGTAAGGAAACGTTGGGGGATCCATGCAAGCCATACCTCCCTGGAAGCCCCCGGGTGTCTACTTTTCAGAAATGTGTGGGTTTGGTAGGTTTCCTAGATGGCCGCCGAGCACGGGCCAAAAACCCAGGTGACTTCCTTGCAAAACCAGGTGGTTTTGAGATAGGCAATTTTGAGGTCGCCTCACTACGCTGTGGCCCTTGCCTGTCGCGGGTACTTGGGCCTCCCACACAAGTGAGGCACCATTTTTATCGGGAGACCTGGGGGAACGCTGGGTGGTAGGAAATTTGTGTGAGGCCAGTGATGCCACACTTTCCCACACACAAATGTGTGAAAAAGTGATTTTTTCAGCTAAAATTGAGGTTTGCAAGGGATTCTGGGTAGGAAACGTCGGGGGATCCACGCAAGCCATACCTCCCTGGAAGCCCCCGGGTGTCTACTTTTCAGAAATGTGTGGGTTTGGTAGGTTTCCTAGATGGCCGCCGAGCACGGGGCCAAAACCCAGGTGACTCCCTTGCAAAACCAGGTGGTTTTGAGATAGGCAATTTTGAGGTCGCCTCACCACGCTAGGGCCCTTGCCTGTCGCGGGTACTTGGGCCTCCCACACAAGTGAGGCACCATTTTTATCGGGAGACCTGGGGAACACTGGGTGGTAGGAAATTTGTGTGAGGCCAGTGATGCCACACTTTCCCACACACAAATGTGTGAAAAAAGTGATTTTTTCAGCTAAAATTGAGGTTTGCAAGGGATTCTGGGTAAGGAAACGTTGGGGGATCCACGCAAGCCATACCTCCCTGGAAGACCTCGGGTGTCTACTTTTCAGAAATGTGTGGGTTTGGTAGGTTTCTAGATGGCCGCCGAGCACGGGGCCAAAAACCCAGGTGACTCCCTGCAAAACCAGGTGGTTTTGAGATAGGCAATTTTGAGGTCGCCTCACTACGTTGTGGGCCCTTGCCTGTCGCGGGTACTTGGGCCTCCCACACAAGTGAGGCACCATTTTTATCGGGAGACCTGGGGGAACGCTGGGTGGTAGGAAATTTGTGTGAGGCCAGTGATGCCACACTTTCCCACACACAAATGTGTGAAAAAGTGATTTTTTCAGCTAAAATTGAGGTTTGCAAGGGATTCTGGGTAAGGAAACGTTGGGGGATCCACGCAAGCCATACCTCCCTGGAAGCCCCCAGGTGTCTACTTTTCAGAAATGTGTGGGTTTGGTAGGTTTCCCTAGATGGCCGCCGAGCACGGGGCCAAAAACCCAGGTGACTCCCCTTGCAAAACCAGGTGGTTTTGAGATAGGCAATTTTGAGGTCGCTCACTACGCTAGGGCCCTTGCCTGTCGCTGGGTACTTGGGCCTCCCACACAAGTGAGGCACCATTTTTATCGGGAGACCTGGGGGAACGCTGGTGGTAGGAAATTTGTGTGAGGCCAGTGATGCCACACTTTCCCACACACAAATGTGTGAAAAAAGTGATTTTTTCCAGCTAAAAGTGAGGTTTGCAGGGGAGTCTGGGTAAGGAAACGTTGGGGGATCCACGCAAGCCATACCTCCCTGGAAGCCCCCGGGTGTCTACTTTTCAGAAATGTGTGGTTTGGTAGGTTTCCTAGATAGCCGCCGAGCACGGGGCCAAAACCCAGGTGACTCTCTTGCAAAACCAGGTGGTTTTGAGATAGGCAATTTTGAGGTCGCCTCACTACGTTGTGGGCCCTTGCCTGTCGCGGGTACTTGGGCCTCCCACACAAGTGAGGCACCATTTTTATCGGGAGACCTGGGGGAACGCTGGGTGGTAGGAAATTTGTGTGAGGCCAGTGATGCCACACTTTCCCACACACAAATGTGTGAAAAAGTGATTTTTTCCAGCTAAAAGTGAGGTTTGCAGGGGATTCTGGGTAAGGAAACGTTGGGGGATCCACGCAAGCCATACCTCCCTGGAAGCCCCCGGGTGTCTACTTTTCAGAAATGTGTGTGTTTGGTAGGTTTCCTAGGTGCCGGCAGAGCTAGGGTTCACAAACTACAGCTAGGCATTTTGCCAAAAAGGGTCATTTTTCACTGCGAAATTGAGGTGTGACCACGTTGCGCTTTGCGCCGTTTCCTGTCGCAGGCACTAGGCCGACCCACACAAGTGAGGTACCATTTTTGTCGTTAGACTTTGGGGAACGCGGGGTGGGTGGAAATTTGTGGATCCACGCAGATTCCATAACTTTCCACCACAGAAATGTGGGGAAAATGTGTTTTTTTGGACAATTTGTTATGTTTGCAAGGGATTCTGGGTAACAGAACCTGGTGGGAGGCAGTCAAGTCACCCCATCCTGGATTCCCTGGGTGTCTAGTTTTCAAAAATGTATAGGTTTGCTAGGTTTCCATAGGTGCCGGCAGAGGTAGGGTTCAAAAACTACAGCTAGGCACTTTGCCAAAAAAGGGTCATTTTTCACTGCGAAATTGAGGTGTGACCACATTGCGTTTTGCGCCGTTTCCTGTCGCAGGCACTAGGCCGACCCACACAAGTGAGGTACCATTTTTCTCGTTAGACTTTGGGGAACGCGGGGTGGGTGGAAATTTGTGGATCCACGCAGATTCCAGAACTTTCCACCACAGAAATGTGGGGAAAATGTGTTTTTTGGACAATTTTATATGTTTGCAAGGGATTCTGGGTAACAGAACCTGGTGGGAGGCAGTCAAGTCACCCCATCCTGGATTCCCCTGGGTGTCTAGTTTTCAAAAATGTATAGGTTTGCTAGGTTTCCTAGGTGCCGGCAGAGGTAGGGTTCAAAACTACAGCTAGGCACTTTGCCAAAAAAGGGTCATTTTTCACTGCGAAATTGAGGTGTGACCACGTTGCGTTTTGCGCCGTTTCCTGTCGCAGGCACTAGGCCGACCCACACAAGTGATGTACCATTTTTCTCGTAAGACTTTGGGGGACGCGGGTGGGTGGAAATTTGTGGATCCACGCAGATTCCAGAACTTTCCACCACAGAAATGTGGGGAAAATGTGTTGTTTTTGACAATTTTTTATGTTTGCAAGGGATTCTGGGTAACAGAACCTGGTGGGAGGCAGTCAAGTCACCCCATCCTGGATTCCCCTGGGTGTCTAGTTTTCAAAAATGTATAGGTTTGCTAGGTTTCCCTAGGTGCCGGCAGAGGTAGGGTTCAAAAACTACAGCTAGGCACTTTGCCAAAAAAGGGTCATTTTTCACTGCGAAATTGAGGTGTGACCACGTTGCGTTTTGCGCCGTTTCCTGTCGCAGGCACTAGGCCGACCCACACAAGTGAGGTACCATTTTTCTCGTAAGACTTTGGGGGACGCGGGGTGGGTGGAAATTTGTGGATCCACGCAGATTCCAGAACTTTCCACCACAGAAATGTGGGCAAAATGTGTTTTTTTTGACAATTTTTTATGTTTGCAAGGGATTCTGGGTAACAGAACCTGGTGGGAGGCAGTCAAGTCACCCCATCCTGGATTCCCTGGGTGTCTAGTTTTCAAAAATGTATAGGTTTGCTAGGTTTCCTAGGTGCCGGCAGAGGTAGGGTTCAAAAACTACAGCTAGGCACTTTGCCAAAAAAGGGTCATTTTTCACTGCGAAATTGGAGGTGTGACCACGTTGCGTTTTGCGCCGTTTCCTGTCGCAGGCACTAGGCCGACCCACACAAGTGAGGTACCATTTTTCTCGTAAGACTTTGGGGAACGCGGGGTGGGTGGAAATTTGTGGATCCACGCAGATTCCAGAACTTTCCACCACAGAAATGTGGGGAAAATGTGGTTTTTTTGACAATTTTTTATGTTTGCAAGGGATTCTGGGTAACAGAACCTGGTGGGAGGCAGTCAAGTCACCCCATCCTGGATTCCCTGGGTGTCTAGTTTTCAAAAATGTATAGGTTTGCTAGGTTTCCTAGGTGCCGGCAGAGGTAGGGTTCAAAACTACAGCTAGGCACTTTGCCAAAAAGGGTCATTTTTCACTGCGAAATTGAGGTGTGACCACGTTGCGTTTTGCGCCTGTTTCCTGTCGCAGGCACTAGGCCGACCCACACAAGTGAGGTACCATTTTTCTCGTAAGACTTTGGGGGACGCGGGGTGGGTGGAAATTTGTGGGTCCACGCAGATTCCAGAACTTTCCACCACAGAAATGTGGGGAAAATGTGGTTTTTTTGACAATTTTTTATGTTTGCAAGGGATTCTGGGTAACAGAACCTGGTGGGAGGCAGTCAAGTCACCCCATCCTGGATTCCCTGGGTGTCTAGTTTTCAAAAATGTATAGGTTTGCTAGGTTTCCCTAGGTGCCGGCAGAGGTAGGGTTCAAAAACTACAGCTAGGCACTTTGCCAAAAAGGGTCATTTTTCACTGCGAAATTGAGGTGTGACCACGTTGCGCTTTGCGCAGTTTCCTGTCGCAGGCACTAGGCCGACCCACACAAGTGAGGTACCATTTTTCTCGTAAGACTTTGGGGGACGCGGGGTGGGTGGAAATTTGTGGATCCACGCAGATTCCAGAACTTTCCACCACAGAATTGTGGGGAAAATGTGTTTTTTTGGACAATTTTTTATGTTTGCAAGGGATTCTGGGTAACAGAACCTGGTGGGAGGCAGTCAAGTCACCCCATCCTGGATTCCCTGGGTGTCTAGTTTTCAAAAATGTATAGGTTTGCTAGGTTTCCCTAGGTGCCGGCAGAGGTAGGGTTCAAAAACTACAGCTAGGCACTTTGCAAAAAAAAGGTAATTTTTCACTGCGAAATTGAGGTGTGACCGCGTTGCGTTTTGCGCCGTTTCCTGTCGCAGGCACTAGGCTGACCCACACAAGTGAGGTACCATTTTTCTCGTAAGACTTTGGGGAACGCGGGGTGGGTGGAAATTTGTGGATCCACGCAGATTCCAGAACTTTCCACCACAGAAATGTGGGGAAAATGTGTTTTTTGGACAATTTTTTATGTTTGCAAGGGATTCTGGGTAACAGAACCTGGTGGGAGGCAGTCAAGTCACCCCATCCTGGATTCCCTTGGGTGTCTAGTTTTCAAAAATGTATAGGTTTGCTAGGTTTCCTAGGTGCCGGCAGAGGTAGGGTTCAAAACTACAGCTAGGCACTTTGCCAAAAAAGGGTCATTTTTCACTGCGAAATTGAGGTGTGACCACGTTGTGCTTTGCGCCGTTTCCTGTCGCAGGCACTAGGCCGACCCACACAAGTGAGGTACCATTTTTCTCGGAAGACTTTGGGGAACGCGGGGTGGGTGGAAATTTGTGGATCCACGCAGATTCCAGAACTTTCCACCACAGAAATGTGGGGAAAATGTGTTTTTTGGACAATTTTTTATGTTTGCAAGGGATTCTGGGTAACAGAACCTGGTGGGAGGCAGTCAAGTCACCCCATCCTGGATTCCCTGGGTGTCTAGTTTTCAAAAATGTATAGGTTTGCTAGGTTTCCTAGGTGCCGGCAGAGGTAGGGTTCAAAAACTACAGCTAGGCACTTTGCCAAAAAGGGTCATTTTTCACTGCGAAATTGAGGTGTGACCACGCTGCGTTTTGCGCCGTTTCCTGTCGCAGGCACTAGGCCGACTCCACACAAGTGAGGTACCATTTTTCTCGTAAGACTTTGGGGGACGCGGGGTGGGTGGAAATTTGTGGATCCACGCAGATTCCAGAACTTTCCACCACAGAAATGTGGGGAAAATGTGTTTTTTTGACAATTTTTTATGTTTGCAAGGGATTCTGGGTAACAGAACCTGGTGGGAGGCAGTCAAGTCACCCCATCCTGGATTCCCTGGGTGTCTAGTTTTCAAAAATGTATAGGTTTGCTAGGTTTCCCTAGGTGCCGGCAGAGGTAGGGTTCAAAAACTACAGCTAGGCACTTTGCCAAAAAAGGGTCATTTTTCACTGCGAAATTGAGGTGTGACCGCGCTGCGTTTTGCGCCGTTTCCTGTCGCAGGCACTAGGCCGACCCACACAAGTGAGGTACCATTTTTCTCGTAAGACTTTGGGGAACGCGGGGTGGGTGGAAATTTGTGGATCCACGCAGATTCCAGAACTTTCCACCACAGAAATGTGGGGAAAATGTGTTTTTTGGACAATTTTTTATGTTTGCAAGGGATTCTGGGTAACAGAACCTGGTGGGAGGCAGTCAAGTCACCCCATCCTGGATTCCCCTGGGTGTCTAGTTTTCAAAAATGTATAGGCTTGCTAGGTTTCCTAGGTGCCGGCAGAGGTAGGGTTCAAAAACTACAGCTAGGCACTTTGCCAAAAAGGGTCATTTTTCACTGCGAAATTGAGGTGGGACCACGCTGCGCTTTGCGCCGTTTCCTGTCGCAGGCACTAGGCCGACCCACACAAGTGAGGTACCATTTTTCTCATAAGACTTTGGGGAACGCGGGTGGGTGGAAATTTGTGGATCCACGCAGATTCCTGAACTTTCCACCACAGAAATGTGGGGAAAATGTGGTTTTTTTGACAATTATTTATGTTTGCAAGGGATTCTGGGTAACAGAACCTGGTGGGAGGCAGTCAAGTCACCCCATCCTGGATTCCCTGGGTGTCTAGTTTTCAAAAATGTATAGGTTTGCTAGGTTTCCTAGGTGCCGGCAGAGCTAGGGTTCAAAACTACAGCTAGGCACTTTGCCAAAAAAGGGTCATTTTTCACTGCGAAATTGAGGTGTGACCACGCTGCGCTTTGCGCCGTTTCCTGTCGCAGGCACTAGGCCTACCCACACAAGTGAGGTACCATTTTTCTCGTTAGACTTTGGGGAACGCGGGGTGGGTGGAAATTTGTGGATCCACGCAGATTCCAGACCTTTCCACCACAGAAATGTGGGGAAAATGTGATTTTTTTGACAATTTTTTATGTTTGCAAGGGATTCTGGGTAACAGAACCTGGTGGGAGGCAGTCAAGTCACCCCATCCTGGATTCCCCTGGGTGTCTAGTTTTCAAAAATGTATAGGTTTGCTAGGTTTCCCTAGGTGCCGGCAGAGCTAGGGTTCAAAACTACACCTAGGCACTTTGCAAAAAAAGGGTAATTTTTCATTGTGAAAATGTGGTACGTCCACGTTGCATTTTGAGCCATTTCCTGTTGTGGGCACAAGGGCTACCCACACAAGTGAGGTACCATTTTTATCGGGAGACTTAGGGTAACACAGAATTGTAGAGCAACTGTTATTACCTATTGACTTTCGATGCATTTCTGCCTTCCAAATGAAAGACAATGTGTAAAAATAAGTCATTTTGAAAAATGACCTATAATTCTCATGCTAGTATGGGTACTCCCAATTTCGGAAATGTGCAAATATCTACTGTTTCTAAAATCTACATTTTGTTCCCATTTCAGAAATACATAGGTGTCTTTCATAACAATTTTTCCATGTATACATTTTCCCAAAATAATTGCTATATACCCGGTACTTAAAAAAAATCATTGCAAGATGTTGCTCAATTATTGGCTCTGGGTTCGCCGGGTTCTTGGTGAACCTACAAGTCCTATATATCCCCACAACCAGAAAGGTCCAGCGGATATAACGGTATATTGCCTTCAAATAGCTGTCATAATTAGAAGAAGTTACAGGTGAAAACGTTGACACAAATGGCTGTTTTTTTCAACTAATTTTCAATTTTTCCTTTATTTAACTGTTAGTTTCTATAAGGAAAACTTTAAGGATCTACACAAATGACCCCTTGCTGAATTCAGAATTTTGTCTACTTTTCATAAATGTATGGCTTTCCAGGATCCATTATTGGTTTCATACCCATTTCTACCATTAACTGGAAGGAGGTTGAAAGCACAAAAATAGCAAAAATAGGCTATGTCCCAGAAAAATGCCAAAACTGTGTAAAAAAGTTGGTTTTCTGACAAAAGTCTGCTTGTCCCTGAAAGCTGGGAAGATGGTGATTTCATCCCCACAACCCCTTTTTTGATGCCATTTGCAGGGAAAATCAAGACGCTTTCATCTGCAGCCCTTTTTTTGCCTTTTCCAAAAAAAACCAAAATTTAGCTGTATTTTGACTAATTTCTGGGTCCCCTCCAGGGGAACCCACAAACCCTGGGTACCTTTACAATCCCCATGATGTTAGAAAAAAGGACGCAAATTTGGCATGGATACCTTATGTGGTCAAAAGTTACAGGGGCCTAAGCGCGCACTACCCCAAATAGCCAAAAAAAGGCTTAGCACAGGAGGGGAAAAGGCCTAGCAGCGAAGGGGTTAAACAACCTCTGACCTCTATTTAATCTGCCTTTCCTGGTGAGTTAATCCAGCCTCGTTATGAACAATAGAATTGGTATGAAGGATGGGGTACACAACAAGTTCCCCCCGAAATGCATTCTCCTCAAACTGAAGGGGACTGCTGGATGAATAGCCCCAAAGACCACCACCAACAAAAGTGGCAGTTAACAGTGCTCTCGCCTTGTATATAGTAATCATTTTCTTTGGCGAGACAACTCTAAAACCTAAAAACTCCTTTGCATACTCAAATCATTTTTGAACGGGCATTTTGTATCTGCTGAGACCATACGCCATTATTGGCAAATTGAAATCCCCAATAACACAATGAATTAACATTCTCAAAAGTCCTACACTGTGCATTTATTTTCCCCACAGATATTGTATATGTTTTAGAAATATTAATCTTAATTTTGCTGGAAGCTATAAAATCCCAGAATGAGTCCCTCAGCCTCTGCAGGCTGGCAGGAGTCCTTGACAACAGCACAGCATTGTTGGCGTACAACAGTCCACAAAATGTGCCAAAACACAACCCTGTCTATTTCTACTCTTAATTTTAAATGAAGGGGAGCATTACCCATCAGGACCATAACAAACATGGGTGATCAAGTTCTCATGTAACTTTGATAAGAAGGAAACTATATTCACAGGGGCACGCACGAAGAGAGATCAAGGTAAACCAAAGAATTACATGGTCAAACACACCACAGGCACTGCTAAGTTCAGCAAAACATACGTATAGAGACCCTGGCTTGGCTTTGGTATATTGCCCTATGAGCAGATCAAGGTTTGCACACTGCTCCACAGTCCCCAACCCCCTTCTGAAACCATAATGGGCCTCTGGCAGGATACAGTTATCCGCTACCCACTCCACTAATCTCTGCAGAAAAACCCTCCCCTTCAATTTAGCTGATGAGTCCAGCAGGGAGATGGAATGGTAGCATTTTGGTTCAGATTTGTCCCCCTTCGTAAAGAAAGGCACTACAATTGAATTGGGCCAGCTAGTTGGAATAGTGCACAAATACTCAGGTCAGAATGGGACACCATAATTCCCCCCATGCTCTAAAGGCATCAACCTATGACCAGGGGGTAATGAGCAACACAAGGTAACATCATTTGTCTCAGCTGCCCGGGCCTATTTTAACCAGGCCACCTCTCTAGGCACCCTTTTCTGGAAGCCAGTGTCAAATTGTAATTCTTTTTAGTTGCTTGATAAGTGAATGGTTCCTGGGGGAACTATGCAGGACAATTTGCAAAAGTTGGGTTGCCTGAGTACACAGGTAATTAAACCAAACATGACCTTTATAGATCTTGATCTAAAAGGTCGGGTGAGTAACTCATTAAGGGACTTAACAATATTAACAAAGGCAAACAGTAACCCATCATGGATCTACCTCAATTCCAGTAAACCCTGTGGCTCAATATTTTACACAAAACAAGAAAAAATTGGCCTCTTTTCTAAACTTTGTCGAAAACACTTGGATTGACCATCTAAGCAGGTCAAATCACAGAAGGAATCTAAGGTTTCCTATTGTATGCTTGAACTGTTACTTGGTCTGCTTAGAGGGAGGTGCCAAAAACAATAACACCAAAGAGGGCTGGCCTAATTCTTCCAGCTACTCATTTGGAAAAATCACCCCACCTTTTATCATTTCCTTGATAGTTTGAACAAATTTCCCAGGCAAATTATAATGGTGTAATCATTGTCAGGTAGGCTGACCCCTTAGGTATTTAAAAAAGCTAAAAAAATGTCTGCAAAACTATTAGCAAAAATTCACCATTTTCATTTGATGGGAGTTTCAGACTACCTTGACAATACTGCCTTCATTTTACACTACTAACATAACAAACACTTTCTAAAATTACTCTCCTGTTTTGACTGTAAAAGCTAATTTAATTGGCATTTTGAAATATTTTTTTTTCAAATTTTAAAACTTCTTTCACGTCCTACCTGTAGTTGATTTTTTTTCTTCAACTCTTGTTGATATTTTATGTACACAATCACCAAGAGTCTCACGTAAGCAAACAATTCAGGGAGTTCCCATCAAATCTAAACAATCCATCACGAAAAGACAAAGTTGGGAAAAATCTATTTTTAATAGCGCATTCTTCAACATCCCAGGAAACGACACAATCCAATGACACCATTAGATGAAAAAATGAATTAAAAAAAAAGCAATTGAATGAAAAAACAAAATAGCAATCCCATGATCCAGATTGTTTTCTTCAAAAGCGTGCTCTTTTTCTGCCAAAATTGATCAACGATTGTCCTTACCAATATGTTATAAAAAGTAAATTAAATTATTCTTACCTCACCGCAGCTCCTGCTTGGACCTGATCTTGTGCGCAATGCATTACCAACTGCAGAAACAGATGCAAAGCCATTAACTTAAAGCTGGAAAAGTCAAATCTAAAATAGGACAATTTGCTCTATTGAAGTCAATGAAAAACTGTGGGAAAATATATTAAATATATTAATTATATTAATAACTTTGTCCAGCTCTCAGTTTCTTAGTATGGATACAGGTAGAGTATCATTTCCCTGCCTGGGCAGATTTGTATTAGCAATGTCTGGAATTATGAAGCAATTGGGGCTACTGCTTTAGTTTATGGCAGCTAGCTGTATCTGAGGGGCCAAACGGCTGACCTGCTAAAGGCTCTGTTAGGGCTGCGGGTATTGATTGATGCACTGACTGATGCCCCACTGTTTGATTGTTCTACAACATCTGCAATCATATTATGTATGCATTGTTCACAAGGTTCTCTAATGGTTATAACAGTGTTGAAATACTCTACTAAACTGCATTTTATTCCTCTGTATAGCTTATATACGGGTATTCACTGTTTTTAGGGCAGCTTTTTATCTAAACCCTAATAGTTTTTTCACCTTTATATTTTCACACAAAAGTAGCCAGCTGAGCACAAAACTCATTTTTTTTACCAGCACTCTAGAAGTTGGATGAAAAGAATGAGATATATAAGCCCACCTGAGCAAGACTGAGTTTTGACAGGGGGCACTTAGATTAGTCCTCGCACTAACAGACGCGTACACATGCTAGTAGGAGCACATGTTTTATTTTTCTTATCATATCAGTATTTACTGCACCTTAAGCAGGTAGCAGCTCTTTGTTTGTACCAGAATATGTGTATTTGCTCACTTGGGCAGGACAGCACTAGTAAATTATTAGTGATGTCATTTGAGATGTCATCAGTGATGTCATCAGTGATGTCACTGACCATGTCACGAGTGATGTAATACGTGATGTCATCAGCAGTGCATTGTGGAGGCGCGAGTTATAGTTAGCCCTGTTAACTATAACAGCCGAATTTCTCTGTTTTTGTACGAGTGAAATGTCAGCCTAACTATAACATCCCTGGAACCGGTGTTTTTTTCAGTGAATACCTAAGGTTTTTTAAATGCTAATTCCTAACTATAACGTTCCTGAAACCTGTGTTTTTTTCAGTGAATTTCTAAGGTTTTTTAAATGTTAATTACTAACTATAACGTCCCTGAAACTGGTGGTTTTTGCAGTGAATTTCTACGGTTTTTTTAAATGCTAATTTCTAACTATGCCTACATAGGTAGAACATGTACAGAAAGAGGAAGAAAGGCGTAGAAAGAAGCAAGAGAAGTGCAGAAAGAGGGAAGAGAGGTGCAGAAAGAAGCAAGAAAAATGCAGAAAGAGGCAACAGAAGTCCTGAAAGAGGAGGAAAGGTGGAGAAAAAAGCAAGAGAAGTGCAGAAAGAAGCAACATAGGGACAGAAAAAGGCTAACATTGACTTTACCTTTCCACAGACTCATACAAAGTAGCCTAGTCACTAATACTTCTCCAAGATGTCTTAAACATCACTTTTCTCTTCAAGGTTCACTATTCATTGACTGCTCAGAATATTAGGCCTACCAAATGTAAAACAGCAATCCTAACCATATCACTGTTGCAAGTCTCACCAAGTTTGTGAAGGTATGAATGCGTGTTTCTCTGCTTTTACCTAGTGACGTTACATAAAAATAAACATACAAATACTTGAATACCTGTGTTTCAAACAGCATACTCTGTAAATGTGTGTACAAAAAGGTGTATGCATTTCTTTCTGCTCACAATACAGGGCACATGGGTATTCAATAGTATATTTGAGGGGGTCTATAACACCTATATACATAAGACATGTCTGCCTGTGCAACCAAATGAAAGAGCAGAACTGAGAAGATTTGACCACCTATAGTAGAAGTTACCCGCTTTTTAAGTTACCATCTTCAGATGCATAACACATGTAAGAATACATGTACAAATAGACCTATACCTCAGTCACGAGAGCACGCAGACCTATAAACTTGACAGCTTGCACTTCCCATTTGAGTACAGAAAGAGGCGAGAGGAGTTCAGAAAGAAGCAAGAGAGTTGCAGAAACAGGCAAGAGAGGTGCAGAAAAGGGAAGAGGGGGACAGAAAGAGGCAAGAGGGGCACAGACATTTGCAAGAGAGGTGCAGAAAGAATCAACAGAGGTGCAGAAAGAGGCAAGAGGGGTGCAGAAAGAGGAAAGAGAAGTGCAGAAAGAAGCAAAAGAGGTGGGGGAAGAGGCAAGAGGGGTGCAGACAGAGCCAAGAAAGGTGCAGAAAGAGGGAAGAGGGGTTCAGAAAGAGGCAAGAGGGGTGCAACAATTAGCAAGAGAGGTACAGAAAGAAGGAAGAGCAGTGACGAAAGAACCAACAGAGGTGCAGAAAGAGGCAAGAGAAGTGCAGAAAGTAGCAACAGAGGTGCAGAATGAGGCAAGAGAACTGCAGAAAGAGGCAAGAGAGTTGCAGATACAGGCAAGAGAGGTGCAGAACAATATAACAGGGGTACAGAAAGAGGCAAGAGAGGTACAGAAAGAGGGAAGAGGGATGCAGAAAGAAGCAAGAGGGGTGCAGAAAGAAGAGAGGTGCATAAAGAAGCAACAGAAGTTCAGAAAGAAGCAACAGAGGTGCAGAAAGAGGCAAGAGGGGTGCAGAAAGAGGCAAGAGAAGTACAGAAAGAAGCAACAGAGGTACAGAAGGAGGCACAAGAAGTGCAGAAAGAGGCAAGAGTGTTGCAGAAGCAGGCAGAAGAGGTGCATAAAGAAGCAAGAGCAGTGCAGAAAGAACTAACAGTGGTGCAGAAGGAGGCAAGAGGGGTGCAGAAAGAGGCAAGAGGAGTGCAGAAATTTTCAAGAGGGGTACAGAAAGAAGCAAGAGCAGTGCAGGAAGAACCAATAGAGGTGCAGAATCAGACAAGAGGGGTGCAGAAAGAGGCAACAGAGGTGCAGAAAGAGAGAAGAAGGGTGCAGAACGAGGCAATGGGGGGTAGAAAGAAGCAAGAGAGGTGCAGAAAGAAGCAACAGAGGTGCAGAAAGAAGCAACATATGTGCACAAACAGACAAGAGGGGTGCAGAAAGAGGCAAGAGATGTGCAGAAAGAAGCAACAGAGGTGCAGAAGGACTCAATAGAACCACAGAAAGAGGCAAGAGAGTTGCAGAAAGAGGCAGAAGAGGTACAGAAAGAGGGAACAGGGGTACAGAAAGAGGCAAGGGAGGTGGGGAAAGAGGGAAGAAGGGTGCAGAAAGAGGCACGAGGGGTGCAGAAAGAATCAAGAGAGGTGCAGAAAGAAACAAAAGAAGTGCAGAAAGAAGGAACAGAGGTGCAGAAAGAGGCAACAGGGGTACAGAAAGAGGGTACAGTGGTGCAGAAAGAGGCAAAAGGGGTGCAGAAATAAGCAAGAGAGGTGCAGAAAGAAAGAAAAAGAAGTGCAGAAAGAAGTAACAGAGGTGCAGAAGGAGGCAAGAAGGTTGCAGAAAGATCAAAGAGGGGTGGAGTAAGAGACAAGAGAAGAGCAGAAAGAAGCAACAGAGATGCAGAAAGGGGTGAGAGGGGTAGAGAAAGAGGCAAGGGGGTGCAGAAAGAAGCAAGAGAGGCAAGCGAGGTGCCGAAAGGAACAAAAGAAGTGCAGAAAGAAGGAACAGAGGTGCAGAAAGAGGCAAGAGGGGTGCAGAAAGAGGGAAGAGCGGTAGAGAAAGAGGCACAAGGGGTGCAGATAGAAGCAAGAGACGTACAGAAAGAAGCAAGAGAAGTGCAGAAAGAAGCAACAGAAGTGCAGAAAGAGGCAGGATAGGTGTACAAAGAAGCAAGGGGAGTGTAGAAAGAAGCAACAGAGGTACAGAAAGAGGGAAGAGGGGTGTAGAAAGAGGCAAGAGGGGTGCAGAAAGAAGCAGGGTAGATGCAGAAAGAAAAAAAGAAGCGCAGAAAGTAGGAACAGAGGTGCAGAATGAGGCAAGAGGGGTGCAGAAAGAGGGAAGAGTGGTGCAGAAAGAGGCACAAGGGGTACAGAAAGAAACAAGAGAGGTGTAGAAAGAGGCAAGGGGACTGTAGAAAGAAGCAACAGAGGTACAGAAAGAGGGAAGAGGGGTGGAGAAAGAGGCAAGAGGGGTGGAGCAAGAGAGGTGCAGAAAGAAGAAAAGAAGTACAGAAAGAATGAACAGAGGTGCAGAAAGAGGCAGGAGGGGTACAGAAAGAGGGAAGACGGGTGCAGAGAGAAGAAAGAGGGTGCAGAAAGAGGGAAGAGGGGTGCAGAAAGAGGTACGAGGGGTGCAGTAAGAAGCAAGAGATGTGTAGAAAGAAGCAAGAGAAGTGCAGAAAGATGCAACAGAGGAGAGGAAAGTGGGAAGAGGGGTATAGAAAGAGGCAAGAGAAGTGTAGAAAGAAGCAACAGAAATGCAGACAGGGGGAAGAGGGGTAGAGAAAGAGGCAAGAGGGAAGCAGAAAGAAGCAAGAATGGTGCAGAAAGAAACACATGAAGTGCAGAAAGAAGGAACAGGGGAGCAGAAAGAGGCAAGAGGGGTGCAGAAAGAGGGAAGAGCGGTGCAGAAAGAGGCACAAGGGCTACAGAAAGAAGCAAGAGAGGTGCAGAAAGAAGCAAGAGAAGTGCAGAAAAAAGCAACAGATGTACAGAAAGAGGGAAGAGAGGTGGAGAAAGAGGCAAGAGAAGTCAATCAATCAGGTGCATTCTAAGCGCTCTACTCACCTGTGAGGGTTTCAAGGCGCAGGGGGGAAAGTAACTCCGTTAGTCGAAAGGCCAGGTCTTGAGTATCTTCCTGAAGATGTTCAGGGAGGGGGCGCGTCTGATGTTGATCGGGAGTTCATTCCAGGTCTTGGCCGCGATGTAGGAGAAGGCCCTTCCACCTGTTCTGGCTTTGCGGATTCGTGGGGTTTCAGCGAGGGCGAGGTCGGCGGATCGGAGGTTTCTCTTGGGTACATGGAAGGAGATTCTTTTGTTGAGGTATTAGGGTTTGGTGTTGTGGAGGCATTTGTAGACGTAGGTTAGTATCTTGAAAGTGATTCTCTTCTTGACGGGGAGCCAATGGAGGTTGTGCAGGTGCTGGGTGATGTGTTTGTGTCGGGGGATGCCGAGGACGAGTCTGGCTGCGGTGTTTTGTATGGTCTGGAGTTTGTGGAGCAGCAACTTGTTGATTCCGGCATAGAGGGTGTTGCCGTAGTCCAGTCTGCTGGTTATGAGGGCGTGGGTGATGGTTTTCCTTGATTCATGGGGGATCCGTTTGAAGGTCTTTCGGAGGAGGTGGAGCATGTTGAAACAGCTGGTGGCCACGGTGTTGACCTGTCGGTCATGGAGAGGGAGGAGTCGAGTACGATGCCGAGGTTTTGGGCATGGTCCGTGGGGTGGGGGGCTGCCGAGGGCTGTGGGCCACCAGGTCTTGTCCCATGCGGAGGGAGAGGGTCCGAGGACAAGGACCTCTGTCTTCTCCGAGTTGAGCTTCAGGCAGCTGCTGCTCAACCAGGATGCAACATCCTTCATTCCTTCCTGGAAGTTGAGTTTGGTGGTGATGGGGTCCTTGGTGAGGGAGAGGATAAGCTGGGTGTCATCTGTGTAGGATACTATGCTGAGTCCGTGGTGTCTGACGATGGCGGCGAGGGGGGCCATGTAGATGTTGAAGAGCGTGCAGCTGAGTGATGATCCTTGGGGTACTCCGCAGTTGATTTCTGTGGGTGCGGAGAGGAAAGGAGGCAGTCTGATTCTTTGGGTTGTGCCGGTGAGGAAGGAGCGGATCCATTCAAGGGCCCTTCCCTGTATGC
The DNA here is from genome assembly GCA_963921515.1 of Calotriton arnoldi. Classification (NCBI taxonomy): domain Eukaryota; kingdom Metazoa; phylum Chordata; class Amphibia; order Caudata; family Salamandridae; genus Calotriton; species Calotriton arnoldi. Next base: position 16,947 of record CAWUFW010021252.1, read on the forward strand.
CGGTATCGTGGAGTCTGGTGGTGAGTGTGCGGTAGGAGACGGTATCAAACGCTGCGGAGGGGTCGAGCAGGATCAGACCTGTGTCCTTGGTCGAGGAGGGTGCGGATGTCGTCTGTGGCGGCGAGTAGAGCGGTCTCGGTGCTGTGGTTGCTGCGGAAGCCGGATGGAGTTTTCCTCGATGAATTTTGTTAGCTGGGCATTGACGATCTTCTCGGTGACTTTGGCCTGAAAGGGAGGAGGGAGATGGGTCGGTGGGGTCAGCTGTGGGTTTCTTTAGCAGAGGTCAGACTTCTGTGTGTTTCCAGTTGCTGGGGAAGGTGCCCGTCTTGAAGGTGGTGTTGATGGTGCGTCGTAGTTCTGGGGCGATTGCAGTGGTGGCTCTGTGGTAGATGTGCAGCGGGCAGGGGTCCGTGGGGGCTCCTGAGTGGATGCTCTTCATGGTTGATGTGGTGTCTTCCGTGGTGACTGGGGTCCAGGAGGAGATGGTAGGCTGGCTGGCGTTGCTGGGGGGGTGATGGTTTCGGCGTCGGGAGTCTGGTCTATGAACTGGTTATAGAGGTCCTTGATTTTCAGGTGGAAGTAGGATCCGAGCTTGTCGCAGAGGTCCTGGGAGGGGGTGATGTCCATGGTTTCGCTGGGGGGCTTGGTGAATTCCTGGATGACATTGAAGAGTTCTTTGGAGTTGCTGGAGTTGGCGAGGATCTTGTTTTGGATGAAGGTCCTTTTGGTGGATCTGATGCATTGGTGGTATTCCGTCAATGTGTTCTTGTAGGTGGTGCAGTCTTCTGTTGTTTTGCTGTTTCTCCAGTTCTTCTTGAGACGTCTGCAGGTGTGTCTGGATTCTTGGAGGTCGGAGGTAGACCAGGTGGCTTTCCTGGGGCGCTGTCTGTCGGGGTTGAGTAGGGGTGCGAGCTTGTCTGTGCAGTTGGAGATCCATCTGTGGTGTTCTTTGGCTGCACTGTTGGAGTCAGTCGAGGTGGTGGGGGACGTGGTTGAGGGTGGAGTTGAGTTGCTCCCCCATGCTTTTGCTCCAATTCCTTCGCGGGGGTTGCAGTGCTGGTTTGGAGGTGGTGGGTTTGTTGACATTGAAGTGTACGCAGTGGTGATCTGTCCAGAGGGGTTGCATGGTGTGGCTGAAGTGGATGCTGTTACCTCCTGCGAAGATGGGGTCGAGGGTGTGTCCTGCCTTGTGGGTGGGCGTGGTGATGAGCTGTTTCAGGCCAAGGTTGGTGAGGTTTTCCAGCAGGGTGGTGGAGTTGGGGTCGCTGAGGTTGTCGAGGTGAAAGTTCAGGTCTCCGATGAGTATGTAGTCCATGGAGGCGATGGCGTGGGGTGCGATGATGTTGGTGATGGTCGTGACGAACGGGGCGCTGGGTCCTGGGGGTCTGTAGGCGAGGGTGCTGCGCAGAGTGGTTCTAGGCCTGGTCTGAATCTGGAAGTGAAGGTGTTCGGTGGCGGAGATGGAGTCGGTGTTGGAGATGGAGAGTCGGAGGGAGCTCTTGTGTGCGATGGCAAGTCCTCCACCCGGGCCGTTTGGACCGTCTTTCCTCTGGATCTTGTATCCATCAGGGATGGCGGTGGCGATGTCGGGGGCGGATGAGGTGTTGGTCCAGGTTTCTGTGAAGAAGACAACATCTGGTGAGAGGGTGTTGAGGAGGTTCCAGATCTCAATGGCGTGTTTGTGCAGGGAGCGCACATTGAGGAGGATGCTCTTCAGGGCTTCGGAAGTGTTGGTGTTCGGTCCTGGGGTGGTGGCCGTGGTGGTGCTGATGGTGTTGAAAGTCTGGCGGCAGTGGTGGCAGGAGAACTGTCCGTGGGTGTTGTTCGGTGCAGACAGCTGGCAGTTGTTGTTCCTCCCTGGGTTGAGTGCGAGGAGGTTGGCTGAGTCGTAGCGGTGGATGGTGTGGGGTCCAGGGTCCCTGGTGCTGGTCGGGGCGCAGACAGGCTTGCCTTTTGCGCCCTTTCGGCGCGGCCGCCATTAAATAGGGGAGGAGGGTGGGGAGCTCAGCTGGGCAGTGGGAGCGTTAGAGGTGGGGGAGGGGCCGCTGGGGCAGCGGTGGGACAACGCAGGAGGAAGGGACAAATTAGAGGCAGTCACAGTGAACAATACAGTAAAAAATAAAACACACAATATAAGACACACAATATTAAACAATATAACAGTGCAGGAAAAAACAGCAGAAAAACGGGCACAGCGAGGCAGGTGGTGGCAGGCAGGCTCGAACCCTGCCAGATCTCTGTCAGCAGCAACGGCACAACGGTGGAGCTACTGGGGTAGACAGCAGGTCCCTGACCGAAGTCAGAGGTCTTGCTTGCTCATCCTAGTAGCGGCCGCCATTAAATAGGGGAGGAGGGCGAGAAGCTCAGCTGGGAGGAGGGAGCGTTAGAGGCAGGGGGAGGGGCCGCAGAGGGCAGCGGTGGGATAACACAGGAGGAAGGGACAAATTAGAGGCAGTCACAGTGAACAATACAGTAAAAAATAAAACCCACAATATAAGACACACAATATTAAACAATATAACAGCGCAGGAAAAAACAGCAGAAAAACGGGCACAGCGAGGTAGGTGGTGGCAGGCAGGCTAGAACCCTGCCGGATCTCTGTCAGCAGCAACGGCACAACGGTGGAGCTACAGGGGGAGACAGCAGGTCCCTGACTGAAGTCAGAGGTCTTGCTTGCTCATCCCAGTAGTGAATGCCATTAAATAGGGGAGGAGGGCGGGAAGCTCAGCTGGGAGGCAGGAGCGTTAGAGGCAGGGGGAGGGGCCGCAGGGGGGGCAGCGGCAGGATAACGCAGGAGGAAGGGAAAAATTAGAGGCAGTCACAGTGAACAATACAGTAAAAAATAAAACCCACAATATAAGACACACAATATTAAACAATATAACAGCACAGGAAAAAACTGCGGAAAAACGGGCACAGCGAGGCAGGTGGTGGTAAGCAGGCTCGAACCCTGCCGGATCTCTGTCAGCGGCAACGGCACAAGGGTGGAGCTACTGGGGAGACAGCAGGTCCCTGACCGGAGTCAGAGGTCTTCCGCAAAGAAGCAACAGACAGGCAGAAAGGGGGAAGAAGGGTGGAGAAAGAGGCAAGAGGGGTGCAGAAAGAAGCAAGAGAGGTGGAGAAAGAAACAAAAGAAGAGCAGAAAGAAACTAAAGAAGAGCAGAAAGAAGGAACAGAGGTGCAGAAAGAGGCAGGAGGGGTGCAGAAAGAGGGACAGGGGTGCAGAAAGAAGCAAAAGAGGTGCAGAAAGAGGCAAGAGATTTGCAGAAAGAGGGAAGAGCGGTAGAGAAAGAGGCACAAGAAACAAGAGAAGTAAAGAAAGAAGCAACAGAGGTGCAGGAAGAGGGGTGCAGAAAGAGGCAGGATGGGTGTAGAAAGAGGCAAAGGGAGTGTAGAAAGAAGCAACATAGGCACAGAAAGAGAGAAGAGGGGTGGAGAAAGAGGCAAGAGGGGTGCAGAAAGAAGCAAAAGAGATGCAGAAAGAAAAAAAGAAGTGAGGAAAGAAGGAACAGTGGTACAGAAAGAGGCAAGAGGGGTGCAGAAAGAGGGAAGAGCGGTGCAGAAAGAGGCACAAGGCATGCAGAAAGAAGCAAGAGAGGTGTAGAAAGAGGCAAGGGTAGTGCAGAAAGAAGCAACAGAGGTACAGAAGGAGGGAAAAGGGGAATAGGGGTGGAGAAAGAGGCAAGAGGGATGCAGAAAGAAGCAAGAGAGGTGCAGAAAGAAAAAAGAAGTGCAGAAAGAAGAAACAGAGTAGCAGAGAGAGGCAAGAGGGGTGCAGAAAGAGGGAAGAGCGGTGCAGAAAGAGGCATGAGGGGTGCAGAAAGAAGCAAGAGAGGTGTAGAAAGAGGCAAGGGTAGTGTAGAAAGAAGCAACAGAGGTACAGAAAGAGGGAAGAGGGGTGCAGAAAGAGGCAGGAGGGGTCTAGAAAGAGGTAAGAGGGGTGCAGCAAGAGGCATGAGGGGTGCAGAAAAAGCTAGACAGGTGCCAAAAGAAGCAAGAGGAGTGCAGAAAGAAGCAACAGAGCTGCAGAAAGAGAAAAGAGGGGTATAGAAAGAGGGGTGTAGAAAGAGGGAAGAGGGGTGCAGAAAGAGGCACAAGGGGTGTAGAAAGAAACAAACAAAGTGCAGAAAGAAGGAACAGAGGTACTGAAAGAGGCAGGGGGTACAGAAAGAGGGAAGAGAACTGCAGAAAGAGGCAAGAGAGGTGCACAAAGAGGGAAGAAGGGTACAGAAAGAGGGAAGAATGGTACAGAAAGAGGCAAGAGGGGTGCAGAAAGAAGCAAGAGAGGTACAGAAAGAGGCATGAGAAGTGCAGAAAGAAGCAACAGAGGTGCAGAAAGAGGCAAGAGAAGTGCAGAAAGAGGCAAGAGAGGTGCAGAAACAGGCAGGAGAGGTGCAGAAAGAGGGAACAGGGGTACAGAAAGAAGCAAAAGAGGTGTAGAAAGAGGCAAGAGATTTGCAGAAATAGGTAAGAGAGGTGCATAAACAGGCAGAAGAGGTGCAGAAAGAGGGAACAGGGGTACAGAAAGAGTCAAGGGAGGTGCAGAAAGAGGGAAAAGGGGTGCAGAAAGAGGCACAAGGGGTGAGGAAGGAAGCAAGAGAGGTGCAGAAAGAAACAAAAGTAGTGCAGAAAGAAGGAACAGAGGTGCAGAAAGAGGCAACAGGGGTGCAGAAATAGGGAAGAGGGGTAGAGAAAGTGGCAAGGGGGTGCAGAAAGAAGCAATAGAGCTGCAGAAAGAAACAAAAGATGTGCAGAAATAAGGAACAGAGGTGCAGAAAGAGGCAAGAGGGGTACAGAAAGAGGGAAGAGGGGTGCAGAAAGAGGGAAGAGGGGGTGCAGAAAGAGGCACGAGGGGTGCAGAAAGAAGCTAGAGAGGTGCAGAAAGAAGCAAGAGAAGTGCAGAAAGAAGCAACAGAGCTGCAGAACAAGGAAAGAGGGGGGCAGAAAGAGGGAAGAGGGATGCAGAAATAGTCACGAGGGATGCAGAAAGAAACAAAAGAAGTGCAGAAAGAAGGAACAGAGGTGCAGAAAGAGGCAGGGGGTACAGAAAGAGGTAAGAGAGCTGCAGAAAGAAGCAAGAGAGGTGCACAAAGATGGAAGAAGGGTGCAGAAAGAGGGAAGAAGGGTACAGAAATAGGCAAAAGGGGTGCAGAAAGAAGCAAGAGAGGTGCAGAAAGAGGCAATAGAAGTGCAGAAAGAAGCAACAGAGGTGCCGAAAGAGGCAAGAAGGGTGCAGAAAGATCGATGAGGGGTGGAGAAAGAGACAAGAGAAGTGCATAAAGAAGTAACAGAGATACAGAAAGAGGTGAGAGGGGTAGAGAAAGATGCAAGGGGGTGCATAAAGAAGCAAGAGAGGTGTAGAAAGAAACAAAAGAAGTGCAGACAGAAGGAACAGAGGTGCAGAAAGAATGCAAGAGGTGCAGAAAGAGGGAAGAGCGGTAGAGAAAGAAGCAACAGAGCTGCAGAAAGAGAAAAGAGGGGTATAGAAAGAGGGGTGCAGAAAGAAGCAAGAGTGGTGCAGAAAGAAACAAGAGAAGTAAAGAAAGAAGCAACAGAGGTGCAGAAAGAGGGAAGAGGGGTGCAGAAAGAGGCAGGATGGGTGTAGAAAGAGGCAAGGGGAGTGTAGAAAGAAGCAACATAGGCACAGAAAGAGAGAAGAGGGGTGGAGAAAGAGGCAAGAGGGGTGCAGAAAGAAGCAAAAGAGATGCAGAAAGAAAAAAGAAGTGAGGAAAGAAGGAACAGTGGTGCAGAAAGAGGCAAGAGGGGTGCAGAAAGAGGGAAGAGCTGTGCAGAAAGAGGCACAAGGGATGCAGAAAGAAGCAAGAGAGGTGTAGAAAGAGACAAGGGTAGTGCAGAAAGAAGCAACAGAGGTACAGAAGGAGGGAAGAGGGGTGGAGAAAGAGGCAAGAGGGATGCAGAAAGAAGCAAGAGAGGTGCAGAAAGAAAAAAAGAAGTGCAGAAAGAAGGAACAGAGGTGCAGAACGAGGCAAGAGGGGTGCAGAAAGAGGGAAGAGTGGTGCAGAAAGAGGCACAAGGGGTGCAGAAAGAAGCAAGAGAGGTGTAGAAAGAGGCAAGGGTAGTGTAGAAAGAAGCAACAGAGGTACAGGAAGAGGGGTGCAGAAAGAGGCAGGAGAGGTGTAGAAAGAGAGAAGAGGGGTGCAGCAAGAGGCATGAGGGGTGCAGAAAGAAGCTAGAGAGGTGCCAAAAGAAGCAAGAGGAGTGCAGAAAGAAGCAACAGAGCTGCAGAAAGAGAAAAGAGGGGTATAGAAAGAGGGGTGTAGAAAGAGGGAAGAGGGGTGCAGAAAGAGGCACAAGGGGTGTAGAAAGAAACAAACAAAGTGCAGAAAGAAGGAACAGAGGTACTGAAAGAGGCAGGGGGTACAGAAAGAGGGAAGAGAACTACAGAAAGAGGCAAGAGAGGTGCACAAAGAGGGAAGAAGGGTACAGAAAGAGGGAAGAATGGTGCAGAAAGAGGCAAGAGGGGTGCAGAAAGAAGCAAGAGAGGTACAGAAAGAGGCATGAGAAGTGCAGAAAGAAGCAACAGAGGTGCAGAAAGAGGCAAGAGAAGTGCAGAAAGAGGCAAGAGAGGTGCAGAAACAGGCAGGAGAGGTGCAGAAAGAGGGAACAAGGGTACAGAAAGAAGCAAAAGAGGTGTAGAAAGAGGAAAGAGATTTGCAGAAATAGGTAAGAGAGGTGCATAAACAGGCAGAAGAGGTGCAGAAAGAGGGAACAGGGGTACAGAAAGAGGCACAAGGGGTGCAGCAGGAAGCAAGAGAGGTGCAGAAAGAAACAAAAGAAGTGCAGAAAGAAGGAATAGTGGTGCAGAAAGAGGCAACAGGGGTGCAGAAATAGGGAAGAGGGGTAGAGAAAGTGGCAAGGGGGTGCAGAAAGAAGCAAGAGAGCTGCAGAAAGAAACAAAAGAAGTGCAGAAATAAGGAACAGAGGTGCAGAAAGAGGCAAGAGGGGTACATAAAGAGGGAAGAGGGGTGCAGAAAGAGGAAGAGGGGTGCAGAAAGAGGCACGAGGGTGCAGAAAGAAGCTAGAGAGGTGCAGAAAGAAGCAAGAGAAGTGCAGAAAGAAGCAACAGAGCTGCAGAACAAGGAAAGAGGGGGCAGAAAGAGGGAAGAGGGATGCAGAAAGAGGCACGAGGGATGCAGAAAGAAACAAAAGAAGTGCAGAAAGAAGGAACAGAGGTGCAGAAAGAGGCAGGGGGTACAGAAAGAGGTAAGAGAGCTGCAGAAAGAAGCAAGAGAGGTGCACAAAGATGGAAGAAGGGTGCAGAAAGAGGGAAGAAGGGTACAGAAATAGGCAAAAGGGGTGCAGAAAGAAGCAAGAGAGGTGCAGAAAGAAGCAAGAGAAGTGCAGAAAGAAGCAACAGAGGTGCCGAAAGAGGCAAGAAGGGTGCAGAAAGATCAAGAGGGGTGGAAAAAGAGACAAGAGAAGTGCATAAAGAAGTAACAGAGATGCAGAATGAGGTGAGAGGGGTAGAGAAAGATGGCAAGGGGGTCATAAAGAAGCAAGAGAGTGTAGAAAGAAACAAAAGAAGTGCAGACAGAAGGAACAGAGGTGCAGAAAGAATGCAAGAGGTGCAGAAAGAGGGAAGAGTGGTAGAGAAAGAGGCACAAGGGGTGCAGAAAGAAGCAAGAGTGGTGCAGAAAGAAACAAGAGAAGTAAAGAAAGAAGCAACAGAGGTGCAGAAAGAGGGAGGAGGGGTGCAGAAAGAGGGAAGAGCTGTGCAGAAAGAGGCACAAGGGATGCAGAAAGAAGCAAGAGAGGTGTAGAAAGAGACAAGGGTAGTGCAGAAAGAAGCAACAGAGGTACAGAAGGAGGGAAGAGGGGTGGAGAAAGAGGCAAGAGGGATGCAGAAAGAAGCAAGAGAGGTGCAGAAAGAAAAAAAGAAGTGCAGAAAGAAGGAACAGAGGTGCAGAACGAGACAAGAGGGGTGCAGAAAGAGGGAAGAGTGGTGCAGAAAGAGGCACAAGGGGTGCAGAAAGAAGCAAGAGAGGTGTAGAAAGAGGCAAGGGTAGTGTAGAAAGATGCAACAGAGGTACAGGAAGAGGGGTGCAGAAAGAGGCAGGAGGGGTGTGGAAGAGGGGTGCAGCAAGAGGCATGAGGGGTGCAGAAAGAAGCTAGAGAGGTGCCAAAAGAAGCAAGAGGAGGCAGAAAGAAGCAACAGAGCTGCAGAAAGAGAAAAGAGGGGTATAGAAAGAGGGGTGTAGAAAGAGGGAAGAGGGTGCAGAAAGAGGCACAAGGGGTGTAGAAAGAAACAAACAAAGTGCAGAAAGAAGGAACAGAGGTACTGAAAGAGGCAGGGGGTACAGAAAGAGGGAAGAGAACTGCATAAAGAGGCAAGAGAGGTGCACAAAGAGGGAAGAAGGGTACAGAAAGAGGGAAGAATGGTGCAGAAAGAGGCAAGAGGTGCAGAAAGAAGCAAGAGAGGTACAGAAAGAGGCATGAGAAGTGCAGAAAGAAGCAACAGAGGTGCAGAAAGAGGCAAGAGAAGTGCAGAAAGAGGCAAGAGAGGTGCAGAAACAGGCAGGAGAGGTGCAGAAAGAGGGAACAAGGGTACAGAAAGAAGCAAAAGAGGTGTAGAAAGAGGAAAGAGATTTGCAGAAATAGGTAAGAGAGGTGCATAAACAGGCAGAAGAGGTGCAGAAAGAGGGAACAGGGGTACAGAAAGAGGCACAAGGGGTGCAGCAGGAAGCAAGAGAGGTGCAGAAAGAAACAAAAGAAGTGCAGAAAGAAGGAATAGTGGTGCAGAAAGAGGCAACAGGGGTGCAGAAATAGGGAAGAGGGGTAGAGAAAGTGGCAAGGGGGTGCAGAAAGAAGCAAGAGAGCTGCAGAAAGAAACAAAAGAAGTGCAGAAATAAGGAACAGAGGTGCAGAAAGAGGCAAGAGGGGTACATAAAGAGGGAAGAGGGGTGCAGAAAGAGGGAAGAGGGGTGCAGAAAGAGGCACGAGGGGTGCAGAAAGAAGCTAGAGAGGTGCAGAAAGAAGCAAGAGAAGTGCAGAAAGAAGCAACAGAGCTGCAGAACAAGGAAAGAGGGGGGCAGAAAGAGGGAAGAGGGATGCAGAAAGAGGCACGAGGGATGCAGAAAGAAACAAAAGAAGTGCAGAAAGAAGGAACAGAGGTGCAGAAAGAGGCAGGGGGTACAGAAAGAGGTAAGAGAGCTGCAGAAAGAAGCAGAGAGAGGTGCACAAAGATGGAAGAAGGGTGCAGAAAGAGGGAAGAAGGGTACAGAAATAGGCAAAAGGGTGCAGAAAGAAGCAAGAGAGGTGCAGAAAGAAGCAAGAGAAGTGCAGAAAGAAGCAACAGAGGTGCCGAAAGAGGCAAGAAGGGTGCAGAAAGATCGAAGAGGGGTGGAAAAAGAGACAAGAGAAGTGCATAAAGAAGTAACAGAGATGCAGAATGAGGTGAGAGGGGTAGAGAAAGATGCAAGGGGGTGCATAAAGAAGCAAGAGAGGTGTAGAAAGAAACAAAAGAAGTGCAGACAGAAGGAACAGAGGTGCAGAAAGAATGCAAGAGGTGCAGAAAGAGGGAAGAGTGGTAGAGAAAGAGGCACAAGGGGTGCAGAAAGAAGCAAGAGTGGTGCAGAAAGAAACAAGAGAAGTAAAGAAAGAAGCAACAGAGGTGCAGAAAGAGGGAGGAGGGGTGCAGAAAGAGGCAGATGGGTGTAGAAAGAGGCAAGGGGAGTGTAGAAAGAAGCATCATAGGCACAGAAAGAGAGAAGAGGGGTGGAGACAGAGGGGTGCAGAAAGAAGCAAAAGAGATGCAGAAAGAAAAAGAAGTGAGGAAAGAAGGAACAGTGGTGCAGAAAGAGGCAAGAGGGGTGCAGAAAGAGGGAAGAGCGGTGCAGAAAGAGGCACAAGGGATGCAGAAAGAAGCAAGAGAGGTGTAGAAAGAGGCAAGGGTAGTGTAGAAAGAAGCAACAGAGGTACAGAAGGAGGGAAGAGGGGAAGAGGGGTGGAGAAAGAGGCAAGAGGGATGCAGAAAGAAGCAAGAGAGGTGCAGAAAGAAAAAAAGAAGTGCAGAAAGAAGGAACAGAGGTGCAGAAAGAGGCAAGAGGGGTGCAGAAAGAGGGAAGAGTGGTGCAGAAAGAGGCACAAGGGGTGCAGAAAGAAGCAAGAGAGGTGTAGAAAGAGGCAAGGGTAGTGTAGAAAGAAGCAACAGAGGTACAGAAAGAGGGAAGAGGGGTGCAGAAAGAGGCAGGAGGGGTGTAGAAAGAGGGAAGAGGGGTGCAGCAAGAGGCATGAGGGGTGCAGAAAGAAGCTAGAGAGGTGCCAAAAGAAGCAAGAGGAGTGCAGAAAGAAGCAACAGAGGTGCAGAAAGAGGCAAGAGAAGTGCAGAAAGAGGTAAGAGAGGTGCAGAAACAGGCAGGAGAGGTGCAGAAAGAGGGAACAGGGGTACAGAAAGAAGCAAAAGAGGTGTAGAAAGAGGCAAGAGATTTGCAGAAATAGGTAAGAGAGGTGCATAAACAGGCTGAAGAGGTGCAGAAAGAGGGAACAGGGGTACAGAAAGAGTCAAGGGAGGTGCAGAAAGAGGGAAGAGCGGTAGAGAAAGAGGCACAAGGGATGCAGAAAGAAGCAAGAGAGGTGCAGAAAGAAGCAAGAGAATTGCAGAAAGAAGCAACATAGGTGCAGAAAGAGGGAAGAGGAGTGCAGAAAGAGGCAGGATGGGTGTAGAAAGAGGCAAGGGGAGTGTAGAAAGAAGCAAAATATGTACAGGAAGAGGGAAGAGGGCTGCAGAAAGAAGCAAGAGAGGTGCAGAAAGAAAAAAAGATGTGCAGAAAGAAGGAACAGAGGTGCAGAAACAGGCAGGAGGGGTGCAGAAAGAGGGAAGAGGGGTGCAGAGAGAAGTAAGAGAGGTGCAGAAAGAGGTACAAGGGGTGCAGAAAGAAGCAAGAGAGGTGTAGAAAGAAGCAAGAGAAATGAAATGAAATGAAGTATTTATAAAGCGCTGACTGCCACTCCGAGAGGAGCATCCTGGCGCTGGATTGGAGGTAAGAAGGAGCTCAGGCGATCTTAGATGAGAGAGAGACATAATTCATCTGTGGCTCCGAAAATCCAAGTTTTCAATGCTTTCCTATATTGAGTTTCAGTTAACTCTCTCAGATACATTGGCAATAGGTTCCAAGCTTTGGTACCCAGGACGGCCAATGTTTTCCCTCCCTTTGTTTTGCACCTGAAAGTGGGGGGTTTGAGGAGGTTGGCTGATGAGGACCTGAGGGTTCTGGTTGTAATGTAGGGGGTGTACCTTTTTGAGAGGTACTTTGGTCCTTGTTTAAGTGAGGCTCTAAAGGTGATTAACAGAATTTTAAAGAGTATTCTTTTATGCAGTGGGAGCCAGTGAAGGGTTTTTAAGGCTGCGGATACTGATGCCCTTTGTGGTAATTTTAGGACCAGATGGGCCGCCGCGTGTTGGACCACCTGGAGTCTTTTTAATGTTTGTTTATTGGCTCCTGCCAAGAGGCTGTTGCAGTAGTCCGGTTGCGAGAGGATCAAGGCGACTGCTACTGATTTCCTTGCGGTGAGTGGAATTAAATCACAAACTTTTTTCAAGGATTTTATGATGCTGAAGCAGGTCCCTGCTACAGACATTGCGTGTGGCTGGAAGGTGAGCGCAGAATCAAACTAGGTTTCTGGCTACCTTCACCGTATTAGGTGGAGGTGTTGTACCTTCCGGTCACCACTACCAGGCACAAACCAGACCTCTTCTCTATCGGTAGGATCTCGGTTTTATCGGTGTTGCACCTGAGGTGGTTGTCCTTCATCCACTGGATGACCTCGGTTAGGCATTTTTGAAGTTAAGTTCAGCGTCCGTGGAATCGTTGTTCAACGATAGGATCATTTGGGTATCGTCTGCGTAGATGTAACTTCGATCACAAATGATGCTATCAGGGAGATGAGTGGGGTCATGTTAATATTAAACAACAGCGGGCTTAACGATGAACCTTGTGGCACTCCTGTTGTGATGGTGCGTTCGACCGAGAGGAAAGTTCCAAGGGACACAGCTGTCTGCGATTAGAGAGAAAGGATTTTAGCCAATCCAGTGCGGTATTGGAAATACCAATGGCTTTGAGTCTTGCCAGGAGAATACTAGGTGAAATAGTATCAAATGCGGTTGACAGGTCGAGTAGAATCAGCACAGCCTTCCTTCCTCTGTCAGCTATAATTTTTAAAGAGTCCGTGATTTCTAGGAGCGCGGACTCTTTAGAGTGCTTGGGTCGGAAACCTGATTGCTGAGGGTGGAGGATGTTGGCATCCTCGACGAATTTGTTTAACTCTTTGTGAAGAAATGTTTCTGTAATTTTTCCCAGTAAAGGAAGTAATGATATTGGACGGAGATTGGAAAGGACATAAGGGTCGATATTTTGCTTCTTTTTCAGTGGTTTAACTATTGCAAGCTTACATTCATCTGGCACTATGCCTGAACTTAATGAGGAATTGACAATTTGATTTATTATAGGGTTGACAGTGTCTAAGATCTGGTGGAGAATCGTGGGCGGACAGGCATCTAAGTGAGAACCTGATTTACATGCTACCATTGCATCACAAGTTTGCTCCAGCGACACTGGCTCAAATGATCGGATGGAATGACTAGTAGTAGCAGGATCGTGCTCCAGGGCAACATTCTGGTTAGGGATAGAATCCGTTATAAAATCCCTTTGGATATTTTGGATTTTTTCTTCAAAGTAGGTTGAAATTTGATCACATAAGCTCTGGGAAGGAGGTAGTTCTTTCTGTAATGCTTTGGGGTTGGTAAAGGACCTTACGGCCGAAAAAATAACTTTTCGGTCTAGTTTTGCCTCCTGTATTTTGTTAGAGTAATACGCTTTTTTGGGCTAGTTTGATCTGGGTGTGGTGGCGCTTCCTACTTATTTTGAACACTTTATTCTCTTCTGCGTCAGAACATCTTCTCCACTTACGCTCTTGTTGCTTGCATTGGTGATGTATTTGTGCAAGAGTGGGTGTAAACCAGGGGGCTTTGTGAGTTTTTTGTTTGACATTCATGTTGGGCTTCACTGGTGGGCTGGGTTTGTTGCTTATAGCAGTTGACCAGGAGTGGAAAAGACGTGAGTCTATTGCAGTAGTCCCTGTTAAGGCAGGGACCAGAGCCTGGGCAGTGGTATCCAACTTAGGATTACGGGCGAGTGGTGTCCATTTACACATGGAGTAGAGGGCGGTAGATTGCTTGTCTGGAAGATTCATCAATGGAATCTTAAGTGCGAGGGGAACAAGATTGTGATCTGACCATATCTGTAGAATAGGGGAATCTGTAGAGAGCAAGGTAAAATTAGAACAGACCCCGTCCAGTGGAGAAAGATGCAACAGAGGTGAAGAAAAAGGGAAGTAGGGTATAAAAAGAGGCAAGAGAAGTGTAGAAAGAAGCAACCGAAATGGAGAAAGGGGGAAGAGGGGTAGAGAAAGAGGCAAGAGGGGTGCAGAAAGAGGGAAGAGTGCTGCAGAAAGAGGCACAAGTGGTGCAGAAAGAAGCAAGAGAGGTATAGAAAGAGGCAAGGGGAGTGTAGAAAGAAGCAACAGAGGTACAGAAATAGGGAAGAGGGTTGGAGAAAGAGGCAAGAGGGGAGCAGAAAGAAGCAAGAGAGGTGTAGAAAGAACAAAAGAAGTGCAGAAAGAAGGAACAGATGTACAGAGAGAAGGTAGAAAGGTGGAGAAAGAGACAAGAGAAGTGTACAAAGAAGCAACAGACAGGCAGAAAGAGGGAAGAGGGGTGGCGAAAGAGGCAAGGCGGGTGCGGAAAGTAGCAAGAGAGGTGCAGAAAGTAAGAAAAGAAGTGCAGAAAGAAGGAACAGAGGTGCAGAAAGAGGCAGGAGGGGTGCAGAAAGAGGGAAGAGGGGTGCAGAAAGAGACACGAGTGGTACAGAAAGAAGCTAGAGAGGTGCCGAAAGAAGCAAGAGAAGTGCAGAAAGAAGCAACAGAGCTGCAGAAAGAGAAAAGAGGGGTGCAGAAAGAGGGAAGAGGGGTGCAGAAAGAGGCATGAGGGGTGCAGAAAGAAACAAACAAAGTGCAGAAAGAAGGAACAGAGGTGCTGAAAGAGGCGGGGGTACAGAAAGAGGGAAGAGAGCTACAGAAAGAGGCATGAGAGGTGCAGAAAGAGGTATGAGGGGTGCAGAAAGAAACAAGATAGATGTAGAAAGAAACAATTAGAAGTGCAGAAAGATGCAACAGAGGTGAGGAAAGTGGGAAGAGGGGTGTAGAAAGAGGCAAGAGAAGTGTAAAAAGAAGCAACAGGAATGCAGACAGGGGTAGAGGGGTAGAGAAAGAGGCAAAAGGGAAGGAGAAAGAAGCAAGAGTGGTGCAGAAAGAAACACAAGTGCAGAAATAAGGAACAGAGGTGCAGAAAGAGGGAAGAGGGTTGCAGAAAGAGGGAAGAGGGGTGCAGAAAGAAGGAAGAGAGGTGCAGAAAGAGGCAAGAAGGGTGCAGAAAGATTGAAGAGGGGTGGAGAAAGAGACAAGAGAAGTGCAGAAAGAAGCAAGACAGGCAAGAGGGGTACAGAAAGAAACAAAAGAAGTGCAGAAATAGGCAAGAGGGGTGCAGAAATAGGGAAGAGCGGTAGAGAAAGAGGCACAAGGGGTACATAAAGAAGCAAGAGAGGTGCAGAAAGAAGCAAGAGAAGTGCAGAAAGAAGCAACAGAGGTGCAGGAAGAGGGGTGTAGAAGAGGCAGGATGGGTGTAGAAAGAGGCAAGGGGAGTGTAGAAAGAAGCAACAGAGGTACAGAAAGAGAGAAGAGGGGTGGATAAAAAGGCAAGAGGGGTGCATAAAGAAGCAAGAGAGATGCAGAGAGAAAAAAAGAAGTGCAGAAAGAAGGAACAGAGGTGCAGAAAGAGGCAAGAGGGGTGCAGAAAGAGGGAAGAGCGGTGCAGAAAAAGGCACAAGGAGTGCAGAAAGAAGCAAGAGAGGTGCAGAAAGAATAAAGGAAGTGCAGAAAGAAGGAACAGAGGTGCAGAAAGAGGCAGGAGGGTTGCAGAAAGAGGGAAGAGGGGTGCAGAAAGAGGGAATAGGGGTAGAGAAAGTGGCACAAGGGGTGCATAAAGAAGCAAGAGGGGTGCAGAAAGAAGCAAGAGAAGTGCAGAAAGAAGCAACAGAGGTGCAGGAAGAGGGGTGTAGAAGAGGCAGGATGGGTGTAGAAAGAGGCAAAGGAGTGTAGAAAGAGGCAACAGAGGTACAGAGAGAAGAGGGTGGAGAAAAGGCAAGAGGGTGCAGAAAGAAGCAAGAGAGATGCAGAAAGAAAAAAGAAGTGCAGAAAGAAGGAACAGAGGTGCAGAAAGAGGCAAGAGGGGTACAGAAAGAGGGAAGAGCGTGTGCAGAAAAGGCACAAGGAGTGCAGAAAGAAGCAAGAGAGGTGTAGAAAGAGGGAAAGGGAGTGTAGAAAGAAGCAACAGAGGTACAGAAACAGGGAAGAGGGGTGGAGAAAGAGACAAGAGGGGTGCAGAAAGAAGTAAGAGAGATGCATAAAGAAAAAAAGAAGTGCAGAAAGAAGGAACAGAGGTGCAGAAAGAAGCAGGAGGGGTGCAGAAAGAGGGAAGAGGGGTGCAGAGAGAAGCAAGAGGGGTGCAGAAAGAGGGAAGAGGGGTGGAGAAAGAGGTACGAGGGGTGCAGTAAGAAGCAAGAGAGGTGTAGAAAGAAGCAAGAGAGGTGCAGAAAGATGCAACAGAGCTGCAGAAAGAGAAAAGAGGGGTGCAGAAAGGGGGAAGAGGGGTGCAGAAAGAGGCACGAGGGGTGCAGAAAGAAACAAAAGAAGTGCAGAAATAAGGAACAGAGGTGCTGAAAGAGGCAGGGGGTACATAAAGAGGGAAGAGAGCTGCAGAAAGAGGCAAGAGAGGTGCAGAAAGAGGGTAAGAAGGCTGCAGAAAGAGGGAAGAATGGTGCAGAAAGAGGCAAGAGGGTGCAGAAAGAAGCAAGAGAGGTGCAGAAAGAGGCAAGAGAAGTGCAGAGAAAAGCAGCAGAGATGCAGAAAGAGGCAAGAGAAGTGCAGACAGAGGCAAGAGAGGTGCAGAAACAGGCAGGAGAGGTGCAGAAAGAGGGAACAGGGGTGCCGAAAGAAGCAAAAGAGGTGCAGAAAGAGGTCAGAGATTTGCAGAAACAGGCAAGAGAGGTGCAGAAACAGGCAGAAGAGGTACAGAAAGAGGGAAAAGGGGTACAGAAAGAGGCAAGGGAGATGCAGAAAGAGGGTAGAAGGGTGCAGAAAGAGGCACGAGGGTTTCAGAAAGAGGCAAGAGAGGTGCAGAAAGAAACAAAAGAAGTGCAGAAAGAAGGTACAGAGGTGCAGAAAGAGGCAACAGGGGTGCAGAAAGAGGGAAGAGGGGTAGAGAAAGGGGTAAGGGGGTGCAGAAAGAAGCAATAGAGCTGCAGAAAGAAACAAAAGAAGTGCAGAAATTAGGAACAGAGGTGCAGAAAGAGGCAAGAGGGGTACAGAAATAGGGAAGAGGGGTGCAGAAAGAGGCAAAAGGGGTGCAGAAAGAAGCAAGAGAGGTGCAGAAAGAAACAAAAGAAGTGCAGAAAGAAGTAACAGATGCAGAAAGAGGTGAGAGGGGTAGAGAAAGAGGCAAGGGGGTGCAGAAAGAAGCAAGAGAGGCAAGAAAGGTGTAGAAAGAAACAAAAGAAGTGCAGAAAGAAGGAACAGAGGTGCAGAAAGAGGCAAGAGGTGCAGAAAGAGGGAAGAGTGGTAGAGAAAGAGGCACAAGGGGTACAGAAAGAAGCAAGAGAGGTACTGAAAGAAGAAAGAGTAGTACAGAAAGAAGCAACAGAGGTGCAAAAAGTGGGAAGAGGGTTGCAGAAAGAGGCAGGATGGGTGTAGAAAGAGGCAAGGGGAGTGTAGAAAGAAGCAGCAGAGGTATAGAAAGAGGGAAGAGGAGTGATGAAAGAGGTATGAGGGATGCAGAAAAAAGCAAGAGAGGTGCAGAAAGAAACAAACGAAGTGCAGAAAGAAGGAACAGAGGTGCAGAAAGAGGCAAGAAGGGTGCAGAAAGATTGAAGAGGGGTGGAGAAAGAGACAAGAGAAGTGCAGAAAGAAGCAACAGAGATGGAGAAAGGGGTAAGAGGGGTAGAGAAAGAGGCAAGAGGGATGCAGAAAGAAGCAAGAGAGGCAAGAGAGGTGTAGAAAAAACAAAAGAAGTGCAGAAAGAAGGAAAAGAGGCGCAGAAAGATGCAAGAGGTGCAGAAAGAGGGAAAAACGGTAGTGAAAGAGGCACAAGGGGTGCAGAAAGAAGCAAGAGAGGTACAGAAAGAAGCAAGAGAAGTGCAGAAAGAAGCAACAGAGGTGCAGGAAGAGGGGTGTAGAAGAGGCTGGATGCGTGTAGAAAGAGGCAAGGGGAGTGTGGGAAAGAAGCAACAGAGGTACAGAAAGAGAGAAGTGGGTAGAGAAAAGGCAAGAGGGGTGCAGGAAGAAGCAAGAGAGGTGCAGAAAGAACAAAAGAAGTGCAGAAAGAAGGAACAGATGTACAGAAAGAGGGAAGAGAGGTGGAGAAAGAGACAAGAGAAGTGCACAAAGAAGCAACAGACAGGCAGAAAGAGGGAAGAGGGGTGGAGAAAGAGGCAAGAGAGGTGCAGAAAGTAAGAAAAGAAGTGCAGAAAGAATGAACAGATGTGCAGAAAGAGGCAGGAGGGGTGCAGAAAGAGGGAAGAGGGGAACAGAAAGAGACACAAGGGGTGCAGAAAGAAGCTAGAGAGGTGCCAAAAGAAGCAAGAGAAGTACAGAAAGAAGCAACAGAGCTGCAGAAAGAGAAAAGAGGGGTGCAGAAAGAGGGAAGAGGGGTACAGAAAGAAACAAACAAAGTGGAGAAAGAAGGAACAGAGGTGCTGAAAGAGGCAGGGGGTACAGAAAGAGGGAAGAGAGCTACAGAAAGAGGCGAAAGAGGTGCAGAAAGAGGTATGAGGGGTGCAGAAAGAAACAAGAGTTGTGTAGAAAGAAACAAGAGAAGTGCAGAAATATGCAACAGAGGTGAGGAAAGTGGGAAGAGTGGTGTAGAAAGAGGCAAGAGAAGTGTAGAAAGAAGCAACAGGAATACAGACAGGGGTAGAGGGGTAGAGAAAGAGGCAAGAGGGAAGCAGAAAGAAGCAAGAGTGGTGCAGAAAGAAACAAAAGAAGTGCAGAAATAAGGAACAGAGGTACAGAAAGAGGTAAGAGGGTTGCAGAAAGAGGGAAGAGGGGTGCAGAAAGAAGGAAGAGAGGTGCAGAAAGAGGCAAGAAGGGTGCAGAAAGATCAAAGAGGGGTGGAGAAAGAGACAAGAGAAGTGCAGAAAGATGCAAGAGAGGCAAGAGGGGTGCAGAAAGGAACAAAAGAAGTGCAGAAATAGGCAAGAGGGGTACAGAAATAGGCAAGAGGGGTACAGAAATAGGGAAGAGCGGTAGAGAAATAGGCACAAGGGGTGCAGAAAGAAGCAAGAGAAGTGCAGAAAGAAGCAACAGAGGTGCAGGAAGAGGGGTGTAGAAGAGGCAGGATGGGTGTAGAAAGAGGCAAGGGGAGTGTAGAAAGAAGCAACAGAGGTACAGAAAGAGAGAAGAGGGGTGGATAAAAAGGCAAGAGGGGTGCAGAAAGAAGCAAGAGAGATGCAGAAAGAAAAAAAGAAGTGCAGAAAGTAGAAACAGAGATGCAGAAAGAGGCAAAAGGGGTGCAGAAAGAGGGAAGAGCGGTGCATAAAAAGGCACAAGGAGTGCAGAAAGAAGCAAGAGAGTTGTAGAAAGAGGCAAGGGGAGTGTAGAAAGAAGCAACAGAGGTAAAGAAAGAATAAAAGAAGTGCAGTAAGAAGGAACAGAGGTGCAGAAAGAGGCAGGAGGGTTGCATAAAGAGGGAAGAGGGGTGCAGAAAGAGGGACGAGGGGTAGAGAAATTGGCACAAGGGGTACAGAAAGAAGCAAGAGAGGTACAGAAAGAAGCAAGAGAAGTGCAGAAAGAAGCAACAGAGGTGCAGGAAGAGGGGTATAGAAAGAGTCAGGATGGGTATAGAAAGAGGCAAAGGTAGTGTAGAAAGAGACAACAGAGGTACAGAGTGAAGAGGGGTGGAGAAAAAGGCAAGAGGGGTGCAGAAAGAAGCAAGAGAGATGCAGAAAGAAGCAACAGAGGTGCAGGAAGAGGTGTGTAGAAGAGGCTGGATGGGTGTAGAAAGAGGCAAGGGAGTGTGGAAAGAAGCAACAGAGGTACAGAAAGAGAGAAGAGGGGTGGAGAAAAAGGCAAGAGGGGTGCAGGAAGAAGCAAGAGAGGTGCAGAAAGAACAAAAGAAGTGCAGAAAGAAGGAACAGATGTACAGAAAGAGGGAAGAGAGGTGGAGAAAGAGACAAGAGAAGTGCACAAAGAAGCAACAGACAGGCAGAAAGAGGGAAGAGGGGTGGAGAAAGAGGCAAGAGAGGTGCAGAAAGTAAGAAAAGAAGTGCAGAAAGAATGAACAGATGTGCAGAAAGAGGCAGGAGGGGTGCAGAAAGAGGGAAGAGGGGAACAGAAAGAGACACAAGGGGTGCAGAAAGAAGCTAGAGAGGTGCCAAAAGAAGCAAGAGAAGTACAGAAAGAAGCAACAGAGCTGCAGAAAGAGAAAAGAGGGGTGCAGAAAGAGGGAAGAGGGGTACAGAAAGAGGCATGAGGGGTGCAGAAAGAAACAAACAAAGTGGAGAAAGAAGGAACAGAGGTGCTGAAAGAGGCAGGGGGTACAGAAAGAGGGAAGAGAGCTACAGAAAGAGGCGAAAGAGGTGCAGAAAGAGGTATGAGGGGTGCAGAAAGAAACAAGAGTTGTGTAGAAAGAAACAAGAGAAGTGCAGAAATATGCAACAGAGGTGAGGAAAGTGGGAAGAGTGGTGTAGAAAGAGGCAAGAGAAGTGTAGAAAGAAGCAACAGGAATACAGACAGGGGTAGAGGGTAGAGAAAGAGGCAAGAGGGAAGCAGAAAGAAGCAAGAGTGGTGCAGAAAGAAACAAAAGAAGTGCAGAAATAAGGAACAGAGGTACAGAAAGAGGTAAGAGGGTTGCAGAAAGAGGGAAGAGGGGTGCAGAAAGAAGGAAGAGAGGTGCAGAAAGAGGCAAGAAGGGTGCAGAAAGATCAAGAGAGGGTGGAGAAAGAGACAAGAGAAGTGCAGAAAGATGCAAGAGAGGCAAGAGGGGTGCAGAAAGGAACAAAAGAAGTGCAGAAATAGGCAAGAGGGGTACAGAAATAGGGAAGAGCGGTAGAGAAATAGGCACAAGGGGTGCAGAAAGAAGCAAGAGAGGTGCAGAAAGAAGCAAGAGAAGTGCAGAAAGAAGCAACAGAGGTGCAGGAAGAGGGGTGTAGAAGAGGCAGGATGGGTGTAGAAAGAGGCAAGGGGAGTGTAGAAAGAAGCAACAGAGGTACAGAAAGAGAGAAGAGGGGTGGATAAAAAGGCAAGAGGGGTGCAGAAAGAAGCAAGAGAGATGCAGAAAGAAAAAAAGAAGTGCAGAAAGTAGAAACAGAGATGCAGAAAGAGGCAAAAGGGGTGCAGAAAGAGGGAAGAGCGGTGCATAAAAAGGCACAAGGAGTGCAGAAATAAGCAAGAGAGTTGTAGAAAGAGGCAAGGGGAGTGTAGAAAGAAGCAACAGAGGTAAAGAAAGAGGGAAGAGGGGAGGAGAAAGTGGCAAGAGGGGTGCAGAAAGAAGCAAGAGAGGTGCAGAAAGAATAAAAGAAGTGCAGTAAGAAGGAACAGAGGTGCAGAAAGAGGCAGGAGGGTTGCAGAAAGAGGGAAGAGGGGTGCAGAAAGAGGGACGAGGGGTAGAGAAATTGGCACAAGGGGTACAGAAAGAAGCAAGAGAGGTACAGAAAGAAGCAAGAGAAGTGCAGAAAGAAGCAACAGAGGTGCAGGAAGAGGGGTATAGAAAGAGTCAGGATGGGTATAGAAAGAGGCAAAGGGAGTGTAGAAAGAGACAACAGAGGTACAGAGTGAAGAGGGGTGGAGAAAAAGGCAAGAGGGGTGCAGAAAGAAGCAAGAGAGATGCAGAAAGAAGCAACAGAGGTGCAGGAAGAGGTGTGTAGAAGAGGCTGGATGGGTGTAGAAAGAGGCAAGGGGAGTGTGGAAAGAAGCAACAGAGGTACAGAAAGAGAGAAGAGGGGTGGAGAAAAAGGCAAGAGGGGTGCAGGAAGAAGCAAGAGAGGTGCAGAAAGAACAAAGAAGTGCAGAAAGAAGGAACAGATGTACAGAAAGAGGGAAGAGAGGTGGAGAAAGAGACAAGAGAAGTGCACAAAGAAGCAACAGACAGGCAGAAAGAGGGAAGAGGGGTGGATAAAGAGGCAAGAGAGGTGCAGAAAGTAACAAAAGAAGTGCAGAAAGAATGAACAGATGTGCAGAAAGAGGCAGGAGGGGTGCAGAAAGAGGGAAGAGGGGAACAGAAAGAGACACAAGGGGTGCAGAAAGAAGCTAGAGAGGTGCCAAAAGAAGCAAGAGAAGTACAGAAAGAAGCAACAGAGCTGCAGAAAGAGAAAAGAGGGGTGCAGAAAGAGGGAAGAGGGGTGCAGAAAGAGGCATGAGGGGTGCAGAAAGAAACAAACAAAGTGGAGAAAGAAGGAACAGAGGTGCTGAAAGAGGCAGTGGGTACAGAAAGAGGGAAGAGAGCTACAGAAAGAGGCAAAAGAGGTGCAGAAAGAGGTATGAGGGGTGCAGAAAGAAACAAGAGTTGTGTAGAAAGAAACAAGAGAAGTGCAGAAATATGCAACAGAGGTGAGGAAAGTGGGAAGAATGGTGTAGAAAGAGGCAAGAGAAGTGTAGAACGAAGCAACAGGAATGCAGACAGGGGTAGAGGGGTAGAGAAAGAGGCAAGAGGGAAGCAGAAAGAAGCAAGAGTGGTGCAGAAAGAAACAAAAGAAGTGCAGAAATAAGGAACAGAGGTACAGAAAGAGGGAAGAGGGTTGCAGAAAGAGGGAAGAGGGGTGCAGAAAGAAGGAAGAGAGGTGCAGAAAGAGGCAAGAAGGGTGCAGAAAGATCAAAGAGGGGTGGAGAAAGAGACAAGAGAAGTGCAGAAAGATGCAAGAGAGGCAAGAGGGGTGCAGAAAGGAACAAAAGAAGTGCAGAAATAGGCAAGAGGGGTACAGAAATAGGGAAGAGCGGTAGAGAAATAGGCACAAGGGGTGCAGAAAGAAGCAAGAGAGCTGCAGAAAGAAGCAAGAGAAGTGCAGAAAGAAGCAACAGAGGTGCAGGAAGAGGGGTGTAGAAGAGGCAGGATGGGTGTAGAAAGAGGCAAGGGGAGTGTAGAAAGAAGCAGCAGAGGTATAGAAAGAGGGAAGAGGGGTGATGAAAGAGGCATGAGGGGTGCAGAAAAAAGCAAGAGAGGTGCAGAAAGAGACAAGAGAAGTGCAGAAAGAAGCAACAGAGATGGAGAAAGGGGTAAGAGGGGTAGAGAAAGAGGCAAGAGGGGTGCAGAAAGAAGCAAGAGAGGCAAGAGAGGTGTAGAAAAAACAAAAGAAGTGCAGAAAGAAGGAAAAGAGGCACAGAAAGATGCAAGAGGTGCAGAAAGATGGAAGAACGGTAGTGAAAGAGGCACAAGAGGTGCAGAAAGAAGCAAGAGAGGTACAGAAAGAAGCAAGAGAAGTGCAGAAAGAAGCAACAGAGGTGCAGGAAGAGGGGTGTAGAAGAGGCTGGATGGGTGTAGAAAGAGGCAAGGGGAGTGTGGAAAGAAGCAACAGAGGTACAGAAAGAGAGAAGAGGGGTGGAGAAAAAGGCAAGAGGGGTGCAGGAAGAAGCAAGAGAGGTGCAGAAAGAACAAAAGAAGTGCAGAAAGAAGGAACAGATGTACAGAAAGAGGGAAGAGAGGTGGAGAAAGAGACAAGAGAAGTGCACAAAGAAGCAACAGACAGGCAGAAAGAGGGAAGAGGGGTGGAGAAAGAGGCAAGAGAGGTGCAGAAAGTAAGAAAAGAAGTGCAGAAAGAATGAACAGATGTGCAGAAAGAGGCAGGAGGGGTGCAGAAAGAGGGAAGAGAAAGAGACACAAGGGGTGCTGAAAGAAGCTAGAGAGGTGCCAAAAGAAGCAAGAGAAGTACAGAAAGAAGCAACAGAGCTGCAGAAAGAGAAAAGAGGGGTGCAGAAAGAGGGAAGAGGGGTGCAGAAAGAGGCATGAGGGGTGCAGAAAGAAACAAACAAAGTGGAGAAAGAAGGAACAGAGGTGCTGAAAGAGGCAGGGGGTACAGAAAGAGGGAAGAGAGCTACAGAAAGAGGCGAAAGAGGTGCAGAAAGAGGTATGAGGGGTGCAGAAAGAAACAAGAGTTGTGTAGAAAGAAACAAGAGAAGTGCAGAAATATGCAACAGAGGTGAGGAAAGTGGGAAGAGTGGTATAGAAAGAGGCAAGAGAAGTGTAGAAAGAAGCAACAGGAATGCAGACAGGGGTAGAGGGGTAGAGAAAGAGGCAAGAGTGAAGCAGAAAGAAGCAAGAGTGGTGCAGAAAGAAACAAAAAAGTGCAGAAATAAGGAACAGAGGTACAGAAAGAGGGAAGAGGGTTGCAGAAAGAGGGAAGAGGGGTGCAGAAAGAAGGAAGAGAGGTGCAGAAAGAGGCAAGAAGGGTGCAGAAAGATCAAAGAGGGGTGGAGAAAGAGACAAGAGAAGTGCAGAAAGATGCAAGAGAGGCAAGAGGGGTGCAGAAAGGAACAAAAGAAGTGCAGAAATAGGCAAGAGGGGTACAGAAATAGGGAAGAGCGGTAGAGAAATAGAGAAATAGGCACAAGGGGTGCAGAAAGAAGCAAGAGAGCTGCAGAAAGAAGCAAGAGAAGTGCAGAAAGAAGCAACAGAGGTGCAGGAAGAGGGGTGTAGAAGAGGCAGGATGGGTGTAGAAAGAGGCAAGGGGAGTGTAGAAAGAAACAACAGAGGTACAGAAAGAGAGAAGAGGGGTGGATAAAAAGGCAAGAGGGGTGCAGAAAGAAGCAAGAGAGATGCAGAAAGAAAAAAAGAAGTGCAGAAAGAAGGAACAGAGGTGCAGAAAGAGGCAAGAGGGGTACAGAAAGAGGGAAGAGCGGTGCAGAAAAAGGTACAAGGAGTGCAGAAAGAAGCAAGAGAGAGTTGTAGAAAGAGGAAAGGGAGTGTCGAAAGTAGCAACAGAGGTATAGAAAGAGGGAAGAGGGGTGGAGAAAGAGACAAGAGGGGTGCAGAAAGAAGCAAGAGAGATGCAGAAAGAAAAAAAGAAGTGCAGAAAGAAGGAACAGAGGTGCAGAAAGAAGCAGGAGGGGTGCAGAAAGAGGGAAGAGGGGTGCAGAGAGAAGCAAGAGGGGTGCGGAAAGAGGGAAGAGGTGTGGAGAAAGAGGTACGAGGGGTACAGTAAGAAGCAAGAGAGGTGTAGAAAGAAGCAAGAGAGGTGCAGAAAGATGCAACAGAGCTGCAGAAAGAGAAAAGAGGGGTGCAGAAAGGGGGAAGAGGGGTGCAGAAAGAGGCACGAGGGGTGCAGAAAGAAACAAAAGAAGTGCAGAAAGAAGGAACAGAGGTGCTGAAAGAGGCAGGGGGTACAGAAAGAGGGAATAGAGCTGCAGAAAGAGGCAAGAGAGGTGCAGAAAGAGGGAAGAAAGGTGCAGAAAGAGGGAAGAATGGTGCAGAAAGAGGCAAGAGGGTGCAGAAAGAAGCAAGAGAGGTGCAGAAAGCGGCAAGAGAAGTGCAGAAAGAAGCAGCAGAGATGCAGATAGAGGCAAGAGAAGTGCAGACAGAGGCAAGAGAGGTGTAGAAACAGGCAGAAGAGGTACAGAAAGAGGGAAAAGGGGTACATAAAGAGGCAAGGGAGATGCAGAAAGAGGGAAGAAGGGTGCAGAAAGAGGCACAAGGGTTTCAGAAAGGGGCAAGAGAGGTGCAGAAAGAAACAAAAGAAGTGTAGAAAGAAGGGACAGAGGTGACGAAAGAGGCAACAGGGGTGCAGAAAGAGGGAAGAGGGGTAGAGAAAGGGGCAAGGGGGTGCAGAAAGAAGCAATAGAGCTGCAGAAAGAAACAATAGAAGTGCAGAAATAAGTAACAGAGGTGCATAAAGAGGCAAGAGGGGTACAGAAATAGGGAAGAGGGGTGCAGAAAGAGGCAAAAGGGGTGCAGAAAGAAGCAAGAGAGGTGCAGAAAGAAACAAAAGAAGTGCAGAAAGAAGGAACAGAGGTGCTGAAAGAGGCAGGGGGTACAGAAAGAGGGAAGAGAGCTACAGAAAGAGGCGAAAGAGGTGCAGAAAGAGGTATGAGGGGTGCAGAAAGAAACAAGAGTTGTGTAGAAAGAAACAAGAGAAATGCAGAAAGATGCAACAGAGGTGAGGAAAGTGGAAAGAGTGGTGTAGAAAGAGGCAAGAGAAGTGTAGAAAGAAGCAACAGGAATGCAGACAGGGGTAGAGGGGTAGAGAAAGAGGCAAGAGGGAAGCAGAAAGAAGCAAGAGTGGTGCAGAAAGAAACAAAAGAAGTGCAGAAATAAGGAACAGAGGTACAGAAAGAGGGAAGAGGGTTGCAGAAAGAGGGAAGAGGGGTGCAGAAAGAAGGAAGAGAGGTGCAGAAAGAGGCAAGAAGGTGCAGAAAGATCAAAGAGGGGTGGAGAAAGAGACAAGAGAAGTGCAGAAAGATGCAAGAGAGGCAAGAGGGGTGCAGAAAGGAACAAAGAAGTGCAGAAATAGGCAAGAGGGGTACAGAAATAGGGAAGAGCGGTAGAGAAATAGGCACAAGGGGTGCAGAAAGAAGCAAGAGAGCTGCAGAAAGAAGCAAGAGAAGTGCAGAAAGAAGCAACAGAGGTGCAGGAAGAGGGTGTAGAAGAGGCAGGATGGGTGTAGAAAGAGGCAAGGGGAGTGTAGAAAGAAACAACAGAGGTACAGAAAGAGAGAAGAGGGGTGGATAAAAGGCAAGAGGGGTGCAGAAAGAAAAAAGAAGTGCAGAAAGAAGGAACAGAGGTGCAGAAAGAGGCAAGAGGGGTACAGAAAGAGGGAAGAGCGGTGCAGAAAAAGGTACAAGGAGTGCAGAAAGAAGCAAGAGAGGTGTAGAAAGAGGAAAGGGAGTGTCGAAAGTAGCAACAGAGGTATAGAAAGAGGGAAGAGGGGTGGAGAAAGAGACAAGAGGGGTGCAGAAAGAAGCAAGAGAGATGCAGAAAGAAAAAAAGAAGTGCAGAAAGAAGGAACAGAGGTGCAGAAAGAAGCAGGAGGGGTGAAGAAAGAGGGAAGAGGGGTGCAGAGAGAAGCAAGAGGGGTGCAGAAAGAGGGAAGAGGTGTGGAGAAAGAGGTACGAGGGGTACAGTAAGAAGCAAGAGAGGTGTAGAAAGAAGCAAGAGAGGTGCAGAAAGATGCAACAGAGCTGCAGAAAGAGAAAAGAGGGGTGCAGAAAGGGGGAAGAGGGGTGCAGAAAGAGGCACGAGGGGTGCAGAAAGAAACAAAAGAAGTGCAGAAAGAAGGAACAGAGGTGCTGAAAGAGGTAGGGGGTACAGAAAGAGGGAATAGAGCTGCAGAAAGATGCAAGAGAGGTGCAGAAAGAGGGAAGAAAGGTGCAGAAAGAGGGAAGAATGGTGCAGAAAGAGGCAAGAGGGTGCAGAAAGAAGCAAGAGAGGTGCAGAAAGCGGCAAGAGAAGTGCAGAAAGAAGCAGCAGAGATGCAGATAGAGGCAAGAGAAGTGCAGACAGAGGCAAGAGAGGTGCAGAAACAGGCAGAAGAGGTACAGAAAGAGGAAAAGGGGTACATAAAGAGGCAAGGGAGATGCAGAAAGAGGGAAGAAGGGTGCAGAAAGAGGCACAAGGGTTTCAGAAAGGGGCAAGAGAGGTGCAGAAATAAACAAAAGAAGTGTATAAAGAAGGGACAGAGGTGAAGAAAGAGGCAACAGGGGTGCAGAAAGAGGGAAGAGGGGTAGAGAAAGGGGCAAGGGGGTGCAGAAAGAAGCAATAGAGCTGCAGAAAGAAACAATAGAAGTGCAGAAATAAGTAACAGAGGTGCAGAAAGAGGCAAGAGGGGTACAGAAATAGGGAAGAGGGGTGAAGAAAGAGGCAAAAGGGGTGCAGAAAGAAGCAAGAGAGGTGCAGAAAGAAACAAAAGAAGTGCAGAAAGGAACAGAGGTGCAGAAAGAGGCAAGAAGGGTGCAGAAAGATCGAAGAGGGGTGGAGAAAGAGACAAGAGAAGTGCAGAAAGAAGTAACAGAGATGCAGAAAGAGGTGAGAGGGGTAGAGAAAGAGGCAAGGGGGTGCAGAAAGAAGCAAGAGAGGCAAGAAAGGAACAAAGAAGTACAGAAAGAAGGAACAGAGGTGCAGAAAGAGGCAAGAGAGGTGCAGAAATCGGGAAGAGCGGTAGAGAAAGGGGAACAAGGGGTACAGAAAGAAGCAAGAGAGGTACAGAAAGAAGCAAGAGAAGTACAGAAAGAAGCAACAGAGGTGCAAAAAGTGGGAAGAGGGGTGCAGAAAGAGGCAGGATGGGTGTAGAAAGAGGCAAGGGGAGTGTAGAAAGAAGCAGCAGAGGTACAGAAAGAGGGAAGAGGGGTGAAGAAAGAGGCATGAGGGGTGCAGAAAAAAGCAAGAGAGGTGCAGAAAGAAACAAAAGAAGTGCAGAAAGAAGGAACAGAGGTGCAGACAGAGGCAAGAAGGGTGCAGAAAATCGAGGAGGGGTGGAGAAAGAGACAAGAGAATTGCAGAAAGAAGCAACAGAGATGCAGAAAGGGGTGAGAGGGGTAGAGAAACAGGCAAGAGGGGTGCAGAAAGAAGCAAGAGAGGCAAGAGAGGTGTAGAAAAAATAAAAGAAGTGCAGAAAGAAGGAAAAGAGGTGCAGAAAGAGGCAAGAGGTGCAGAAAGAGGGAAGAACGGTAGAGAAAGAGGCACAAGGGGTGCAGAAAGAAGCAAGAGAGTTACAGAAAGAAGCAACAGAGGTGCAGGAAGAGGGGTGTAGAAGAGACAGGATGGGTGTAGAAAGAGGCAAGGGGAGTGTGGAAAGAAGCAACAGAGGTACAGAAAGAGAGAAGAGGGGTGGAGAAAAAGGCAAGAGGGGTGCAGAAAGAAGCAAGAGAGGTGCAGAAAGAACAAAAGAAGTGCAGAAAGAAGGAACAGATGTACAGAAAGAGGGAAGTGAGGTGGAGAAAGAGTCAAGAGAAGTGCACAAAGAAGCAACAGACAGGCAGAAAGAGGGAAGAGGGGTGGAGAAAGAGGCAAGGGAGGTGCAGAAAGTAAGAAAAGAAGTTCAGAAAGAAGGAACAGAGGTGCAGAAAGAGGCAAGAGGGGTGCAGAAAGAGGGAAGAGGGGTACAGAAATAGACACAGGGGTGCATAAAGAAGCTAGAGAGGTGCCGAAAGAAGCAAGAGAAATACAGAAAGAAGCAACAGAGCTGCAGAAAGAGAAAAGAGGGGTGCAGAAAGAGGGAAGAGGGGTGCAGAAAGAGGCATGAGGGGTGCAGAAAGAAACAAACAAAGTGCAGAAAGAAGGAACAGAGGTGCTGAAAGAGGCAGGGGATACAGAAAGAGGGAAGAGAGCTACAGAAAGAGGCAAGAGAGGTGCAGAAAGAGGTATGAGGGGTGCAGAAAGAAACAAGAGAGGTGTAGAAAGAAACAAGAGAAGTGCAGAAAGATGCAACAGAGGTGAGGAAAGTGGGAAGAGTGGTGTAGAAAGAGGCAAGAGAAGTGTAGAAAGAAGCAACAGGAATGCAGACAGGGGGTAGAGGGGTAGAGAAAGAGGCAAGAGGGAAGCAGAAAGAAGCAAGAGTGGTGCAGAAAGAAACAAAAGAAGTGCAGAAATAAGGAACAGAGGTACAGAAAGAGGGAAGAGGGTTGCAGAAAGAGGGAAGAGGGGTGCAGAAAGAAGGAAGAGAGGTGCAGAAAGAGGCAAGAAGGGTGCAGAAAGATCAAAGAGGGGTGGAGAAAGAGACAAGAGAAGTGCAGAAAGATGCAAGAGAGGCAAGAGGGGTGCAGAAAGGAACAAAAGAAGTGCAGAAATAGGCAAGAGGGGTACAGAAATAGGGAAGAGCGGTAGAGAAATAGGCACAAGGGGTGCAGAAAGAAGCAAGAGAGCTGCAGAAAGAAGCAAGAGAAGTGCAGAAAGAAGCAACAGAGGTGCAGGAAGAGGGGTGTAGAAGAGGCAGGATGGGTGTAGAAAGAGGCAAGGGGAGTGTAGAAAGAAACAACAGAGGTACAGAAAGAGAGAAGAGGGGTGGATAAAAAGGCAAGAGGGGTGCAGAAAGAAGCAAGAGAGATGCAGAAAGAAAAAAAGAAGTGCAGAAAGAAGGAACAGAGGTGCAGAAAGAGGCAAGAGGGGTACAGAAAGAGGGAAGAGCGGTGCAGAAAAAGGTACAAGGAGTGCAGAAAGAAGCAAGAGAGGTGTAGAAAGAGGAAAGGGAGTGTCGAAAGTAGCAACAGAGGTATAGAAAGAGGGAAGAGTGGTGGAGAAAGAGACAAGAGGGGTACAGAAAGAAAGAAGAGAGGTGCAGATAGAGGCAGGAGGGGTGCAGAAAGAAGGAACAGAGGTGCAGAAAGAGGCAGGAGGGGTGCAAAAAGGGGAAGCGGGGTGCAGAGAGAAGCAAGAGTGGTGCAGAAAGAGGGAAGTGGTAGAGAAAGAGGTACAAGGGGTGCAGAAAGAAGCAAGAGAGGTGTAGAAAGAAGCAAGAGAAGTAGGGAAAGATGCAACAGAGGTGAAGAAAAAGGGAAGAGGGATATAGAAAGAGGCAAGAGAAGTGTAGAAAGAAGCAACAGAAATGCAGAAAGGGGGAGGTGGTTTAGAGAAAGAGGCAAGAGGGGTGCAGAAAGAAACAATAGTGGTGTAGAAAGAAACTAAAGAAGTGCAGAAAGAAGGAACAGAGGTGCAGAAAGAGGCAGGAGGGTACAGATGAGGGAAGAGGGGTGCAGAAAGAGGCACTAGGGGTGCAGAAAGAAGCTAGAAAGACACAGAAAGAAGCCAGAGAAGTGCAGAAAGAAGCAACAGAGTTGCAGAAAGAGGCAAGAGGGGTGCATAAAGAGGGAAGAGGGGTGCAGAAAAAGGCACGAGGGGTGCAGAAAGAAACAAAAGAAGTGCAGAAAGGAACAGAGGTGCAGAAAGAGGCAGGGGGTACAGAAAGAGGGAAGAGAGCTGCAGAAAGAAGCAAAAGAGGTGCAGAAAGAGGGAAGAAGGGTGCAGAAAGAGGGATGAAGGGTGCAGAAAGAGGCATGATGGGTGCAGAAAGAAGAAAGAGAGGTTCAGAAAGAGGCAAGAGAAGTGCAGAAAGAAGCAACAGAGGTGCAGAAAGAGGCAAGAGAAGTGCAGAAAGAGGCAAGAGACGTGCAGAAACAGGCAGGAGATGTGCAGAATGAGGGAACAGGGGTGCAGAAAGAAGCAAAAGAGGTGGAGAAAGAGGCAAGAGATTTGCAGAAACAGGCAAGAGAGGTTCAGAAACAGGCATGAGAGGTGAAGAAAGAGGGAACAGGGTGTAGAAAGAGGCAAGAGAGGTGCAGAAAGAGGGAAGAAGGGTGCAGAAAGAGGCAAGAGAGGTGCAGAAAGAAGCAAGTGAGGTGCAGAAAGAGGCAAGAGAAGTGCAGAAAGAAGTAACAGAGGTGGAGAAAGAGGCAAGAGGGGTGCAGAAAGAGGCAAGAGAAGTGTGGAAAGAAGCAATAGAGGTGCAGAAAGAGGTAGGAGATTTGCAGAAAGAGGCAAGAGAGGTGCAGAAACAGGCAGAAGAGGTGCTGAAAGAGGGAACAGGGGTACAGAAAGAGGCAAGGGAGGTGCAGAAAGAGGGAAGAAGGGTACAGAAAAAGGCACGAGGGATGCAGAAAGAAGCAAGAGAGGTGCAGAAAGAAACAAAAGAAGTGCCGAAAGAAGGAACAGAGGAGCAGAAAGAGGCAACAGGGGTGCAGAAAGAGGAAATAGAGGTGCAGAAAGAGGCAGGAGAGTTGCACAAAGAGGGAAGAAGGGTGCAGAAAGAAGCAACAGAGATGCAGAAAGAGGCAAGAGAAGTGCAGAAAGAGGCAAGAGTGGTGCACAAACAGGCAGTAGAGCTGCAGAAAGAGGGAACAGGGTTACAGAAAGAGGCAAGAGAGGTGCAGAAAGAGGGAAGAAGCGTGCAGAAAGAGGCAAGAATGGTGCAGAAAGAAGCAAGTGAGGTGCAGAAAGAAGCAACAGAGGTGCACAAAGAGGCGAGAGGTGCAGAAATTGGAAGAGATGTGCAGAAAGAGAGAAGAGAAGTGCAGAAAAAGAAATAAAGGTGCAGAAAAAAGCAACAGAAATTGCAGAAAGAGGAAAGAGAGGTGCAGAAAGAAGCAAGAGTGGTTTGCACACCATTAGTACAAATTTAACAACCACATTTAGCAATAAGTAACAGATCACCATTCTAGGTTTGCAAAGAGCCTTCCACCACGCTGTAACACTTGTCACTGCATTTTGGTAACGTTTGAGCTGTTTGAGCTAGAAACAAGTTTTTTCGTTCAAATCTGCAGATTATGCAGCAGATGATGGATTATGTGGCAAATGTGGAAAGTGTATAATTGTGCAAAAGTCTGTGCAGCCAACCAGTCGCCTAATTCCAGTGGCCCTGGTCATACCTCTGATTAGGTCCAGAAGTGTTCCTCAGTGGTTCCTTTTTTTTCTCATTGAGTTTATAGTTTAGCTTCTATGGAAACGAGGAAGACTAAACCTGAGGTTACCACTCCACAACACAGACTACCACACCACATAATTACTCTCCATAACACATAATCCCACTCTACATAATTCCTACACACTAAATACCACATACTTTCTATCCACATAATTTCACTGCAGAACATACCATATCATTCCACTACACACAACCTACATCCACTCCACTCCAAAAAACATTAGTAAAAAAACGTTACATTTACAACGCCAATAGCTCTAACTCTTGCAAATATGAGACCTATTACATTGCAAATGCTTCTTTAACTGGTAGTCCCGTTTGCAGAGTGGTGGAGAAAGGGGGCTGGGCCTCCGACCAGTACTCAGGAATTCCGCTGCGTAGGACTTACAGGAGGTACCAGGAGGGCTT
Organism: Calotriton arnoldi; assembly: GCA_963921515.1. NCBI lineage: Eukaryota > Metazoa > Chordata > Amphibia > Caudata > Salamandridae > Calotriton > Calotriton arnoldi. The sequence continues at coordinate 48,815 of CAWUFW010021252.1, forward strand.
CTTGGCCCCCAAAGTCCCTCAGGAGTAAAGTGGACTTCATCTCCCAACCAGTAGTGTGCCAGGAGGTGCGTTTGCAGAGTGGTGGTTAAAGGGGAGCGTGGCCTCCGAAGACCTCTTAGCAATCCCACTGTGTGGGACTTACTGGATGTAACAGGAGGGGTAGTTGGCCCCTAAGGACAACCTTGGGGGCCAACCACCCCTCCTATTACCTCCAGTAAGTCACGCACAGCAGCATTGGTAAGTTCTCATGGCAGGCCATGCCCCCTTTGCCCACCAGTCTGCAAACGCGTTCTCTTTGCACTCTTGGATGGGGATTGAAGTCCCCTTCACTGCTGGGGGTTCTTAGGGGCCAACAAGCCTACCTGTTACCTCCAGTAAGCCCCACAGAGTGGGATTGCTGAGAGGTGGACACAGGCCACTCCTCCTTTCTCAACCACTCTGGAAATGCGCCTCCTGGCTCGCTCTTTGTTGGGGGATGACGTCCCATTGCATCCTGAGGGTGCCTGGGGGCCAACTAGCCCTCCTTTTATCTCTAGTAAGCCCCACACAGCTGGATTGCTGAGAGTGGTCCCAGGCCACGCCCCCTTTTTACACCACTCTGCAAACGCGGCTCTTGGCGCACTGCTGCTCGGGGATGAAGTCCACTTTAGTCCTGAGGTCCTCAGGACACAAGAGGACCTCATCACCCCACCAGCAGTGCACCAAGAGGCGCGTTTGCAGAATGGTGTAAAAAGGGGCGCGGCCTCGGACCACCTCTCAGCAATCCCACTGTGTGGGGCTTACTTGAGGTACCTGGTGGGCTAGTTGGCCCCTAAGGGCCCTTAGGATTCAAGGGGACCTAATCCCCCAACCCAGAACGTGCCAGGAGGTGCGTTTGCAGAGTGGTACAGGGAGGGGGCAGAGCCTCCGGTGAGATGCTGGCTCCTCTTTTCTTTTTTTTTTTAGAAGGGGGGCTGTGTGGGCCCCCTTCTCTTAATATTTTTGTGACCCTGGGGAACCCATGCCCCAAAGCCTGAGGCATTTTGTAATTGTTTTTTTTTTTTTTAAATGGGAAGGGGGCCACGCGGCCCCCCTCCTGAGGCAAATTTTCGCCCCGGGGCATGGCCACTTATTTATTTATTTGTTTAATTCCTTTTAAAGGAGGGGGGTCACGCGGCCCCCCCTCCTGAGGCCACTTTTGGCCCCGGTGACCCCATCAACCCGGGGCCTGGCCTCAAGTTGGGGACGGCGGCAGGAGCCCCAATGCCCCTGCGGTCGCTGCCGGCTCCCCGCCTGCTGCGGGAGCAGGCATTGCTTTTGGACATGGGGAGCTGCTGACATGCAGCTCCCCTTGTCCAAAAGCAATTTGCTTCGCTTCATGGAAGCGAGAGCAGTTTTTCTGCTCTCGCTTCCATGAGGCGAAGCAGGAGTTTGCAATGGCAGGGCGGGAGCAGTGCTCCCACCCTGCCATAGCAAACTGCAATGTCCCGGGGGTGGGTACCCAGGGACATTGCTGGAGCCGGCCCTGAGGGGTGGCGGTCCCCAGGGCCAAGGAGGGCTCCTGGAGGGGGACTGTGCAGCCCCCCTCCCACTTGCACATAGCCCCGGGGAGGTGGGACCCCCGTATTTGTATAGAGTGTGCCCCGGGGAGGTGGTGGTCCCCGGGGCAGTGTGAGGGGGGCAGGAGCCCCCAACACTTTCTTTTAATTTTTGGAGCCCCAGGGAGGTGGTGGACCCCGGGGCTTGGGAGGCCCATGAGGTCCCTCCAACCAAAATAAATAAAAGCCCTGGCGAGGTGGCAGTCCCCGGGGCAGCGTTGGGGTTGCAGGAGCCCCCCCCCACGCATATGTATAAAAAAGCCCCGGGGAGGTGGCGTCCCCGGGGCTGTGGGGTGACGCGTGCCCCACGCATAATTAACAAAGCCCCGGGGAGGTGCCAGTCCCCAGGGCTGCGGGGGCCCCACGGGCACCAGCAACATAAATATATATTGCACCCGGGACCTGGCCCACCTGGGGGCTTAAAACAAATGAAGTGCGGGAGTCCGCGCTTCGTGTTTTAAAAAATTATTTGGTCGGGATTCGTGTACCCTACTCGAAACCCCCGAAAATGTAAAAAGATATGCTTTTTTTGGCAGGGACCCCCTCAGCAGGCCTAGGGGGTCAGGGTGTTTCTATTCTGCCCCCTTATCTTGTTTTTTATGATTTTTTGCCAACACTTTCTGGTTTGAAATGTTAGCAGCCAATCAAGCTCGTGCTCTGGAGGGTTCGCGGATTCACCACTAATACTAATTTTTTTTATGTATATATTTCTCAGTAACTACTGAACGGATTTACACCATTTAAAAAAAAGAACGCTTTCTGAACCAAGAGCTACCTTTTTACCAAATTTGGTGTAATTCAGTTCAGCAGTTCGGGGTAATTACCATGGAGAAAGCACATTGTGGGACCCCCTTTTTTCTCGGCCTCTGCTTGATGAATCACCCCAAAACTTTCAAGATAGGAGCTGATCGGGCAGCCCATTAGTTTTGAAAATTTCACACAGATTCGTCAAACGGCGCCAAAGATATTGGCAACAGAAAAAACGCGCTTCCTATGGAAAATAGGTCCTAACTACAACTACCTACTGGCGACCAGTAAAATATATATATATATATGTGTGTGTGTGTGTGTGTATACATATATGTGTGTATATATATATATATATAATTGCGTAATTTGCACATGGTGGTAGATAATATATAACCATAAAACAACCGTTGTGAACATCTGTCTACCCACAATTGTACTGTAACATCACAAAGTCAGACGAGTAGTCTGTCTTTAATGTCTATTTGAGCACTTGGCACTTTAAATATGGGGAGGAAGTGACGAAAGAAACATGTGATCAAGGCCCTGTGAGGCCGAAACGCGTCATGGCAGCACAGCAATAATAAATATCAAGCACAAGAAAAGAGGAGTCCGTTTCCATCTTTTTTGGCGTAAAACCAGAGACAAGAAGGAGAAAACGTACGATTTATTCCGAGACGGCTTCCTCGGAGCTAACGGACCCTCTCTCGGTTTGGGCAGAGCGGCAGGAAGCTGATCCGGTCTTGAACCGGAACCAAAAGAAATCTCCAGTAAGAGAGAGCCGCAAGAGCCCCCAGACGAAGGAAACTTCAGACCCATCGTGATAAAGCATTGGAAAATCGGTGTCGGAGGACGCGATCTTCACAAGCCAAGCACAAAGGTACGAAGTTAATAAACTGTCTGGTGAGAGGTGTGCATACGGGGAAACTGCAAAGTGTAGCGGGACTCTCCACATAATAGTAACTAAAGTGCAATGGCTGCTGAGATACTACGCGGTAGGGAGGAGGCGGCAGAGGAAATGTTTATTGAAAGTGATAGTGCGCAATTACATGCACAAGAAAACAGGGAAGTAACAAGGAAACCCCGTCAAACACTCGTGAGCTGTATAAAAAACTGGAAAAGCTGATGAAGTCCGAACAAGCAAAATGATGGGAACATAAGTCCCTCTCGAAATACCTTGAAGTGGGCCGTATCCCCAGAGGACTTCGAATCATGCTGGCCCTAAGCTATGAATGCCCAAACCCGGAGATGCTGCGTGAATGGGCCATAAGCAATCTGGAGTCATCTCGCCGGCTGGTGGAGATTCTGGTAAAATACGCTGATATAGACAGGATCGAATTACAAAAAAAGATCGACGTGCTAAACCAACAAATAGAGGAAATGGAAGGGTGCGAGACAACGTCTAAAAACAGGGAGGAAATGAGGCTTCGTATAAAAAAAGAAGAAGACATCATAAAGAGGCGAAAAACATTTAAGTTCAAACGAGATAAAGATGATTACGATCAAGGACAGATCTTCACTTTCGCTCGGAAGTATGAGACAGTGAGAGCCACATACAAGGGTCGGAAAGCCACAAATACTGGAGCAGTAGCTGACCCTAGTCGAGAAGAGCAACCAACATTATCGGATTTGAGTTCGTCTGTCGACACTGAGTCTGAGGCAGAGTTGCAAATGGCACAACCAAGAGACACATTGGCAAAAAAGAATAAAGTGTCTCTGGAGGAAGAGCTTGGTTTTTTACAAGAACAAAGGCGCCAGACTCTGCGCCCGAGAAAAACGCAATCAGCACAAAACAAAGGAGAAATGCAAAACGCAATGAGAGAAGGCGAAGAAGGCGCCAGAATGCGAGGGGACAGGAGACCGATAAACAAAAACTGGCGGCGAAAGTAACAAACTTTACAACAAACGCCAATACCATCATAAACTTGTCACCGATAGTCCTGGACCAAGCGGAAAAACAACTGTTGGCGCTAGGACTTTCATATTGCCCGGAGCACAATTTCGATTATCCCCAAACCAGAGTTGACATTTACAAATATATACGCAAATTGAAATTGCGGAAATTCCACCTTCTTAAACAAAACAAACAAGTGGAAAATGTCTCATTGAATTTAGCGCCTGACAATGTCACCAAACTCACAGCCTCAGATGTAACCTTATTGCAGAATCTACAAGCACTGGAGCAGAATGTGGATAATCAAGATCAGGTGGAGTCGACACAGGCCACCATGGACAGACTACAAATAAACATTATGGCCACAATGGATTCAGGATTCAAGCCAAAATCAACTTTTACACCCATTATGCCCAGGGACAACATCGATATTTTCAATGAAATAATCACAAAAGAAATTAAGACGTTATATGGCAAAATCCAAACAAACAAGAAAAAGTTCAATATACAGCAACACAAATATAAACAATTGGTTGAGAAACTACAGAAAGATGACAAAGTAGTTATACGAAATTCAGACAAAGGGGGCAATATTGTGTTGTGGCCTAAACACCAATACCTAGAGGAAGCCATGAGACAACTGGGGAACAGGAGCTGTTATAAACTGGCAAGTAAACAAACAATGATAACAGCACAGAATGAACTGTTCTCAAAGCTTTTGGCATGGAAAAGTATGGGTATGATTAATCAGGAGGAATACAAATTTCTAAAAAAGACCATCCCATTACACCAGTTATATATTTCATACCAAAAATACACAAAGACAAACACAAACCCCGGGTAGACCAATAATATCGGCTAAACAGAGCCTTCTGGAGAATATTTCGGTGTATATTGATCATTTCTTGCAAAATCTAGTAAAAACGTTACCATCTTATGTACAGGACACGACAGACTTCTTAAGACAAATCCATGAGGTCCAATGGTGTGAGGACTATCTTTTAATAACATTGGATGTATCAGACCTATATACGTCAATTAATCACAGTGATGGTCTAAGGGCACTTGAACATTTTTTGAGTACTAGGCCAATAGAATTGTATATGCATAACAAAATGATTGTTGATTTAACCAAATTTTGCCTAGAAAACAACTATTTTTTATTTCTACAACAGGTGTACCACCAAACCAGAGGCGTGGCTATGGGGGCAAGCTTTTCCCCTAGCTACGCCTGTTTGCACATGGGATGGTGGGAGGAACGAGTTGTAGCTACCACCCATAGAGATGTATTAGCCAACCATGTTATCAAATGGATACGCTACATTGATGACTTATTCATTATATGGCGGGGTGATAGACAAAGTGCAGAAGAGTTTATTCAGAAATTGAATAACAATAACATAAATTTACATCTGACTCACAACATCAGTAAAAATGCAGTTTGTTTTCTAGATGTGGAGGTATATATAAATGAGGGCAGGTTAAATACAAAATTACACCGAAAACCAACAGCGGGCAATACAATACTACATTCAAGTAGTTTCCACCCAAAACACACGATCAGCAGCATTCCATATGGGGAAATGCTGCGGATACGTAGAATCTGCAACAATGAGCATGATCTAATAGAGGCCCAAGAAGAATGTAAGTTGAGGTTTCTAGCTAGAGGATATACCTGTACCACAATTAATAAAGCTATGTCTCGTACTAGAACAATGAACAGGGAGGACCTGCTTTTTAAACCTTCCAACAGCAAGATAAAACAGATACAAAATGCAGGGCATAATACAGGTAATCCCAGATTGATCATGACTTATAACAAACAAAAGGACAGCCTCGCCAGGATCATCAAAAAGAATTGGCAGTTGGTCCGTAGCGATCCCATACTAGGAGATACAGTATCTCAATCTCCAGTAATCACCTATAGAAAAGCCCCTAGCACGAGTGACTTTCTAGTAAGCAGTAGTCCGGAAGTCAAAACTAGTACCGGTTGGCTAACTGGTGGCAAGGGATTTGTGAGATGCACAACATGCAGAGCATGCAAGTTCGGCACCAGCAAAACATCATTTAAAACACCCTTTAAGGACAGACCGGTGCTGATTGATAAACATCTCACTTGCAAAACTGAATTTGCAATCTACGTGCTGGAGTGCTCTTGTGGGCTGCGATATGTGGGCAGTACAAAACTGCCGGCCCACAAGAGAATTCTCCAGCACTTACGTGCCATAACAAATCTAGATATTACTTACCCAGTGGCCCGTCATTTCAGTGAGGTCCATGATAAGAATCTGGACCACTTGAAGTACTATGTGATAGATTGCATCCCAGCACAAAGACGTGGGGGTAATAGGGAGGCCAGTTTGAGAAGACTAGAAACCAAGTATATTCTAGAATTAGACAGTAAGAGCCCTCAAGGATTAAATACGACTGAGGACTTACATACTTGGTTATGAGGTCTACACAATGCTCACACACTTTTAAATCTAGATTCAAACCATTGGGGTTTTATATAATTCTTAGGCCGCTATATCACGAATACTGCATAACACAAGTTCTCTTTTTTACCCTTTTTATTAATTTTATCTTTACTTCTTAGCACTAGACACTTTTGCACACAGGGGCACTTAGCACTTTATGATCAAACAGTACATTCTTGAGGATAAAAACCAAAGGGGGCAATAGTGTCCGGGATATGAGCAGTAGTTGCACAGGAGGTTGTTTTTAAATGGTTTTTATATATATATACAATTTGTTGGGAAAAAATTTTTTTAGAGAGCAATTGTTTACGAGTAATGATCAGTGGTTTTTAACATTCAATTTCAAGGCCGCAATTGGCGTACTCGTATTTAATTGTTTTTGTAAATATTACCTAATTGTTGTGTATTAGATTTTATCCATTAATGTTGCTATTTAAAATGTATTTATACAGATAAAATTGCGTAATTTGCACATGGTGGTAGATAATATATAACCATAAAACAACCGTTGTGAACATCTGTCTACCCACAATTGTACTGTAACATCACAAAGTCAGACGAGTAGTCTGTCTTTAATGTCTATTTGAGCACTTGGCACTTTAAATATGGGGAGGAAGTGACGAAAGAAACATGTGATCAAGGCCCTGCGAGGCCGAAACGCGTCATGGCAGCACAGCAATAATAAATATCAAGCACAAGAAAAAGAGGAGTCCGTTTCCATCTTTTTTGGCGTAAAACCAGAGACAAGAAGGAGAAAACGTACGATATATATATATATATATATATATATATATATATTCGAGTTACCACATGCCCTCCTGCAATTCCTTTCGGCAAGAAGAGAGCAACGAACTCCAGTGGGTATCATGCAAAATATATTTATTTGCTCACAGGTTTCAAAGTCTGACGCGTTTCAGTCAACAAGTGACCTTGATCACATACGGAAATGCTGTACGGCTTATCTTATATTACACACCTCCCTGTGTCACATGATCAACACCATAGAAGAAATACTTCATCTTTTACTTCTCCCAGTGATAGTCTATTTTTCGGAGCGCTCGTAATGATATTTATGTTTTTCTTTTTCTCGTATTATCTCATTTTTACTTTTACTTTTTTTGCCACCACATTATTATTACGACAAGTCTAAAAATAGCTTTTTAAAGGCAATGGATATGTATAACTCAATGTATATAAATAAATAATTAAATACATAAATTTTGTAGATACACATATTAAAATATTTACATCCTCCATATAAAAGATGCTGTACCTATACACATGAAATATATATTGCTTCTTTAGTGAACCCCATTGTTATGTTATGTCAACATATGCTTATATGACCGCATGAATGCTAAAATGGGTATTAATTCTCAACAACCGTAAAATTGCTACAAGAAACATCGTATCGTAAAATGAAGCGCCTGTTTTTCTCTTGTTTTTTTATATTGTAAAGGTATAATGATTATAAAGTGCTAATGTGCCTAGCAGCTCCGAAGTAAGTGCTTAAGTGCATAAAAAGTGCTATGTGCATACTAGTGCAACTATGATTTCTTATCAGTGTTAATAGTGTTTTAAAATTATTTTCATAAGTATATCTGTATTTGTGAAGGTGTTTAAATGATACAGATATGCTTTTATCTGGTGGCGGTTTTTCTGAATCTCATGTATTGATTGACCCCTGCTTCTACTTTTGCTGTGGTACATATATGATAGTATAAATGGAGTTATATATACATATTTAATTCGGGAGATTATGGTGGTATCCACATCTCTTGTTACTTATTTACAGGAAATTATGGAGATCTTCGGTGTTGTTTAGCACCTTTGGAGCTTTACAGTCGAACTCCAAGATCATGCGTGACTCTAGTTGTCGCAGCATGCGTTCCCTGTTTCCGCCTCTACGGAGGCTTGGAACTGCATCTGCAACATAATATTTTAAACTTTTGAGGTCGTTGTTATGCTCATTCCTAAAGTGGCGTGTGACTGGATATGCGGTATCGTTGTTCACGATGGCCCGTAGATGCTGTAATATCCTGACATGCACCTGTAACTTTGTACTGCCTACATATTTGAGGCCACAGGTGCATGTCAGTACATATACCGCATATTCTGTTCTGCAATTGAAGCTGCACCTAATGACAGTCTCACCCGGGCTGAATGGAGTAGAGTAATGCGTTGTATTAACTCCAAATTTACATGCTCTACACATAGAGCATTTGAAAAATCCTTGCCTGGGTTTAAGCCACATGTTGTTCGAACTGAGTTCAGGGCTGCTTTTGACTATTTGCGATCTCATGGAAACTGCTTTCCTGTTAGTTAATGTGGGTGCTGTGGGAAGTCTAGCTGCCAGTACACCATTCATGAGTACAATTGGCCAGTTTTTCTTGATTACGTACCTCACCTGCCTCTCTTGCTTACTGAACGTGGTAATCAGTCTAGGGGTACTTTCGTCTGTTCTTTTGGGTCCCCCGGACGTAAGTAATCTTTGAGTGGTTTCTCTATTTTGTTCCCCTGATGTCATTAGGGACTCCCTGGATCTAGCCCTTACTCGTTTCTCAGCATTGCTGAGAGTGCTTTCATCATACCCTCTTCTCCGGAATCTTGTCAGTGCATCTAGTGAGCATTTTTCAAATTCTGTCTGTGTACTGCAAATCCTTTTTAGTCTTAAAAGTTCCCCATATGGGATACTTTTTATTAGGTGTTTTGGGTGCGAGCTGCTGGCATGTAATGTTGAATTGCCCGCCGTGGCTTTGCTGTATAATGTTGTTTCCAATTTCCCATCAGCTACGTACACCCTTACATCTAAAAACTCGATATTGGTTTTGCAATATTGGATGTAAATTTTACATTGGCAGTATTGATATTGATATCATGAATGAATGTTATTGCACTTTCCTGCTCTCCTTGCCACACCACGAATACATCATCTATGAAACTTAGCCAATATTTGACATGTAGAGAATACATTTCAGAGTGTTCTGTCCTGAGAACCTGTTCCTCCCTACAGCCAACGTGCAAGCAGGCATAGCTGGGGGAGAAACAGGCTCCCATCGCAACACCCCTGAGCTGTTTGTATAGATCTTTTCCAAACATGAAGTAGTTATTGTACAGACACCATTCAATTAAATCTAAGAGCATTTTGTTATGTTTATAATAGGTTACAGATCTAGTGTCTAAGAAATGTTTGACCGCTTTAAGACCTGTATGGTGTTCAATGCTAGTATATAGCGATTCGATGTATAATGTGATGAGTATGAGATCATCTGTCCATTCGATTTCTCTCACTTTTTCCAAGAAATGTCCGGTGTCTTTTACATAGGTTGGGAACCCTTTGACTAAATCCTCAGAAAGAAATCCACATATTGCGTAATATGCTCGCCCACACTTTTTATGGCTGAGGTTATCGGTCTGCCCGGTATGGGTGTTGTATTTTTGTGGACTTTAGGTACAAAGTAGATTGTAGGGAGTACTGGATAATCATTATGTAGGAATTTGAATTCCTCACTTGATATTAATCCCTCTCTTTTCCATTGATATAGGTATTGTTTTAATCCTTCTTTTGCCTTATTGTATTCTTTTATATTAGTTCTTTCGTAGCATTCTTGATTGTTTAATTGTCGTTGGGCTTCCTGTAGATATTCTGTTTTGGGCCATATCACTATATTTCCGCCCTTATCGGATTTATTTATAACCACTTCATGATTGTTCCTTAATTTTTTGATCAAGTTCGCATATTGTATCTCTTTGTAGTGTTGCATACGTTTATTGTGTTGCACTTTATAGTACAGTTTTTTGTTGTCTTCCGTTATCCTCTCATGGAAAATGTCAATAGCATCTTTTGGCATGACTGGGAGGAATGTTGATTTGGGCTTAAATGGGCTTTTGCCTGCATTTTGCTGAGCTATATTCATGTCTTGTAATCTTTCCTGGGTTGACCCAGTGTTTGTAGTGTCCAGTCTGTCCATGTTGATTTCATTGCTTAACTCGTGCAGAGTTAACAGGGTTGGAATATCCGATACTTGGAGCGATTCTCTATCTGTATTGATGGTTTGCTTGGCTGCCTTTGCTTGTTCTGTTCCCTCCTTGATAGTGAAAAATTTCATTAGCTTTAGTTTGCATATAAAACAAAAGATATCCACCCTGGTACGTCCATAATTGAAGTTACTTTCTGGGCTGAAAGTAAGTCCCAGCGATAGCAGTTGCTGTTCTGCTTTTGTCAGTATCATGGTCGTCAGATTGATTATCGTGTTGTTGTCCATTTCTATTTCCTGCGCCATTGTGTTTTTTTGGTTTTTTGTGTTTCCTCCTTTTCCGCCTTGCTCGTCTCCTTGCATTTCTTCGTTTCCTGTTTGCTTCTTTTGATTTTGGGGTCTCAGGGTCTGCCAGCGATAAAAAATCCAGCTCTTCTTCCAGGCTGAGTTTGTTTCTGCCAAGCTGTTCGCTTTGGTAACTGGAGCTTACACTTTCTGACTCCTTTTCACTTGTGAGTGAATTTATCTCAGATGTTGTTGATGCATCATTTATTACACCCCCTGCTCCTGCTGTGTCAGCCGGTGCGGTAGTTTTGAGCCTATTGTTGAACCGCATCCGTTTGGCATTGTCGTATTTGCGTGCAAAGGTGAAAATTTGGCCTTGCTCGTAATCTCCCTTGTCTCGTGCGAACTTGTAAGCCTTTCGGATTTAGATTTTTTCTTCTTGTTTCTTTAGCCGTTCTTGGATATCTTTCCGTGTTTTTGTGATATATTCAGTTGTTTCAATTTTGCCCAATTGTTCATTGATGTTGTCAATTTCACTTATCAGTACTTGACGGTCGATCTCAGCATATTTTATCAGGATCTTTACCAGGTTCATAGATGCCGCTAAATTGGTCTCTCCCCATTATTTTAACATGTTGGGGTTAGGGTTGTCGAAACTGGGTGCTAGAAGTATTCTTAGCCCGCAAGGGACTCTTCCCGCTTCTTCGTATTTTGTTAAAGATTTGTGCTCCCACCATTTAGTGATCTCGTTCCGCATGCACTTCTCCAAAGCTTTTAACAGTGATTTAGCATCCGTATCTTTGCTTGTTGCGCATACGTTTTTGAATTGGCCACTCGTAGATGCTTTGGGCAGGTTGCTGAAGAGTTCATCCGCCACTGCCTCTCTCTCACCGTACTGCGTCCGCTGACATTTTGAAACCTAATCCGTGAGTGCCTTGCATGATGTAATAGAACCGCCGGCTGCCTTTCTGCCTACCGCACCTCCCCACCTGTGCCTCTTGCTGATTCACTTATATATATATATGTGTGTATATATATATATATTAGTTATTTTTAAATATTTTGTTTGCAACTTATTACACACACATTAGCTGCAACACGCACGTCTTTGTCTTTTATTTTCTCATTAACTGGCAGGGTCATCCAAGGGGCCCAGCGGCTGAGACTTTATGAGCCTAAACCAGAGTCATAGGCACTTCGCCAGACGCTAGAATACGATAGAAGGCTGACACCTTCATCGCACCATATTGTGACAAACACAAACAGAATTAGATGTTTGTCTACTCAGGCCGTGTAATAGCCAGACAATTGGGAGTTTTGCTCGTGCATGTATTGCACTTGTAATGAATTTCGCCGCCACAGGTTTTTATCTTCATTTTTTCATAGTCTGTTTTTCCTGTTGTCTTTATGCCTTGTCATGTCACTAGTAGCTCGTTTTCCTGCTTGTAGTAAAATGACATGTATGACTTCTGGTACTAGCTGTAGTAAAATGCATTCTCATGACAATGGACATAGTAATCAGACTACTACATTCAAAGCACACTCACCTGTATATATATTGCACATGTCTGTTCATAGCGCTATGTGATCAAGGCTGCATGTCTGGCAGCCGAAACGCGTCATGTTGGACCTTTTCTGATGTGTGAATAAACTACCATCCTGTTTCCACACCAACTGTTGGAGTCTGTGCCCGTGTGTTGCGCCGGAGTGCTTGTCGTAACATTGGGATTTCTTCGTGATATATATATATATATATATATAAAAAAATATATATATATATATCTATGGGGTTTTTTCTTCATGAAAGCAGTTCATTGCGCACTACATTGATGTATTTACAAAAATATATCATGCCACAAACAACAAAGCAATGACAGCTGCGCTTTGGCCTCCTGGCCTGTCAATGTCAATGTCAATGTCGATGCATCCGGCATCTTCAACAATTCTTAATACACCGTCTTACATGATGGGGCGGCAGTAACCATGCAATGAAAACAAACAATGGTAACGAGAAAACCTTACATAAGTTGATCAGTAAGGTGGCAGCCATCTTATCAGGGTGACTCTGTCATCTCAGATAATGGGAGTTCCTATTCAATCCTTATCAAATGCACATGTAATTCATTATCTCATACATGATTTTACAAGACATACTTTGATCAGAAGGAACATATATATCTGTACACGTATGTTACCATCCCAGTTCTCCCAGCCCCCGGTTGTATTATGGGAGTATTTCTCTTGAAAACATGGAGTGCCTGATATGGATGGATTTGTACCAGGTGCCTGGCTTCTTATTACCATGAACAGGGGATATACCATGATTGGCAGCTATTAGTTTTCACCCATGGTCGATCAAGGCATATCCGTGTCAACTGCTGTAGTCAGCCTCTATATGACTGACAATACCACTCCTAATCATTCAATGGGAACTGGTCTCACGCCCCCCTGACACAACGCCCTGTAAGCTGTACCTCCCACGATGTAATGCATGGAATATTGCCCCTTGTTGTGGCGGGATCCTCAGCTGCCTGATGGCTGAGGGGATGTGGAACAGAGGGAGTCTGCTCCACACTTGCAGAATTCTCGACTGTCCATGGCTAAAGGTATACATATATATCGGTTATAACTATCAATTACGCCAGGAATGGGCTAATCCTTGCCATGGTATGTCATGGTCATTGTAGCCAGGGACCTGTTCCACCATAACAAATTGTTCATAAGGGAAGCAAAAAGTGTAAATAAAATCAGTGTACCGGGATATCTCTGAGCTCAACTAAAACATGTTTTATAGTGTGTCTAAAGTGTGTTATCTCTAGAACCAATCTAGGTACACAACTCTTCATCGCTATTGATTCGTCATTGGGCTCTAGTGCACATGTCTATGATGCAAAGTGACTTCAGTTTGCATAGGGTCCTGATTCTGTCCCTAACTCTTTCATCTCTAAGGACCTGTTCAATACAAAAGAAATTCAACAATTCTCTATTACTGTTCTGATCAGTTGCAAAGTGCCTGGCCACTAGGGATATGCCATCCTGAATGGTTATCACACACATGTGCTCCATTACCCATCTCTGTGCTGGATGCACCGTGCTGCCCACGTACCTGTTACCACATAGGCAGACTAGGCAGTAGATCAAGTAGTTGGTATTGCAATTAAGTAATTTAGTGATCTGTTTGTTGGTCGTTGTTCCTGGGACATCATATTCCCTGACCTTTCTGCTTCCTTTACAAACTTTACATTTCATGGACAGATAAAAAACAATGATTTTAGGGTTTGCTGCTCTGATATTTGTATAGTGGCTGTGCACTAATAAACACTGAAGTAAGTGCTTTTCCTGTGTGTTATTTGTGACATTGTCGGTAGCTTAGGACCAATTATATGATCGGTTTGTAGAATGTTCCAATCTTCTCTGACAATGTGGCATACTTTCCTCGACTTGACTGAAAAATTCATAATCAGCCTTATCACTTGTTCTCCATTTTCCTTCTTCCTCTTGGACAGTTTCTTTATCAGCAATTGCTGCATGTCAAGTGGCTGTACTTTATTTGAAACTTGACTCAAAACTGCTTTGGAACACCCCGTCATTCGAATCACCCCAAGGCCTCCTTATTTGCGTCTGTGTAAGTTTGGGGTGAGGAGCAATTGCACTTAATGAGCAGCAGTTTCCATAGATTATACTATTCACTAGGCTGTGTGGATGCTGGCTCTTGGCATGTAGGATAGAATTTCCAGCTGTGGGCTTCCTATAGAGTTTTGTCTCTAGCCTGTTGCCATGACAGATCAAGGAAAGGTACTTTAGAGTCATTGATCTGGCTGGTGAACTGTAAATTCAGGGAGTTGTCATTTAGGGTTTGTATGTATGCCCCCACCTCCAGTTGGGACCCTTTCCATAAAATAAACAGATTGTCAGTGTATCTTGCCCACAGGGCCACCTTGTTCACCCAACAGTCATTAACATCCACCCAGGACACGTGCTTTTCCAACCAGCCCACGAATACATTTTGTGGGGTTGAATTCCTGTGGAAAAGTTGCACTCCTTTAAATGCTGAGTCCTGGAGCCTCTCTTGTGTTTTCTGCCTCTGATTGGTCCATCTCCACCTCTGATTCTGAGGTGTCCTTGACACTGGCTGTGTTCAAATTCTTGGTCTGATTTAGTTGTTTTCTGGGGGGGGGGATGTCAAACTTTTTGGCAAAAGTCAGGACTTGACTAGACTTGTAGTCCCTCTGGTCTCATGCAAATTTATTCTGTGTACGTTGTTTTATGATGTTCTCATAGGTCAGCAGTCATGTCTTAATTTGTTGCCTTAAGCCGTCTGAGACCTCTTTGGCTAGATCCTGTGAAATGATCTCCTCCAAATTCTTTATTTCCTCCAGCAGTTTTGTTCTATCACTGATAGCGTATTTCACTAATATCTCTAGCATGCCTCTAGCCGAGGCCGTGGTGAAGTCTGCCCATTCCTGAAGGAGGTTCGGGTCCAGGTTCTCCTATGAGGGAATTGCTTAGATTCGTAATCCACGTGGTATTCAGTCCACATCTAAGTACCTCTGTAATGAAGAGGCCTTCCACTTTCTTATTTCTTTTTCGCATACAATATCCAGTGATTGAAAGAGTCCTTTTAGGCTATTGGGGGTTGTGATGCTGCTTCTCTCGTTTCCACCCCCATCTCTAGTGTCCTGTGTTTTGCTGCCAAAAATGCATGCTGCCGCTTCAAGCTGCTCAGCATCACTGAACATATTCATCACTTGCTTGCCCTCACTTCAGCCGTGCTGTTATAGCCAATGCACAGAAAGAGGTCGAGGCACTCACCACGGCAATCCACTCACTGGGTCTGAGTCCCCCGACTCGGTTCCCTCACAAGTTCAATGTCTCACAAGAGATCCCTCCTGCACGTATCATGGCCTTTGCTTCCTAGATGGCATGCTTCCGATGTTGGTTTTTCTTCAGCTCTCGGAGTGAAGAAGACAACAATGTGGCAGCTGTAATTGATTTATTTCTAAGGGTTCCAGCCAATGCTGCTGCTCACTACGTAGCGGGTCCTGCACGGGGTCATTGCCCAGCTGCAGTCGTGTTGAAAGCTTCTATGGGAATTAACATGGGAAATCTTATTTTTTCAACTCCCTTTTTCTCTGCCCCACGTGACGGACCACCTCGAAATTTTCCATTCACAACAAGACTAACTTTGTTAGAATAATTTCATGAAGATTTGTCAAATGGCACCAAAGATAAAGGCAAGTCAAAAACACTTTTTCTATAGAAACATGGTCCTAACTATAACTATCATATTGGTGGTCACCACTAGGCAGTTATAGTTAGAACCTAGTTTCTATAGGATTTTTTTCTAATAACCTTGGCGCTGTTTGACAAATCTTCACAAAATGTTAAAAACTAGTATGCACCTGAGTTCAACTGCTGTGGTGAAGGTTTTGCGGTGATTCCTCAAGCGGGGGCCTAGAAAAAGGGGAGTCCCAAAACATATTTATCCCATGCAGTTTCCCATAGAGATTTTAGACACGACTACAGCCTGAACTGCTGGACAGAATTACACCAAATTTTGGAAAAACCTAGCTCTAAGACCAGAAAGAGCTCTTTTTGTGATTTGGTGTAAATCAGTTCAGTAGTTTTCAAGTTATTAAAGAAAAACACATTTTTATATCTAGGGATGCGTATCCTCAGTGGATCCAACAGATGTCATGCTGAGATCAGATTGGCTGCCAACACCGCAACCAGGAAGTGTTGGCAGCCATTTTGGGACCAAACAAAAAGTTTTAAAAAAAGAGAAGGGGCAGGGTAGGAATACTCTCCCCTTTTGGCCTGGTGGTGGGTTCCCACAGGGACCCTGCCTAGGCCAAAATGCATTTGTTTTTAAATTTTTGCTGTGAAAATCGTGGTGGATCCACAAATCTCATCAAAAAAAGTTTAAAAAAACAAGTGCAGTCCCCATTTTGCCCTGGCGATCACCACTTCCCTGGGGCAAGGCCTATGTTTCCAAAGTGAATGGGGGACACGCAGACCTCCCTCCAAGACCCTTTTCTGCCCTGGGGACCACCACCTTCCTGGGGCAGGCCAATTTGAACAAGGAGCGCCCCCCCTCTTGGGCCACTTTTGTCCCCAGGGACCACCACCTTCCCCATGCAGCCCATGTATTTTGAATGGAGGGGACACCCCTGATGGAGTCATTAATGGCCCTGGGGACCGCCACTCCTGGAAAACTGCTTCCACCAGCTGGGAGTGGACTTTTCATCTTTTTCCCTGTCTGCTGTGAAACCGGCAGGGAAAATATGAAAAAACATCTCCAGCATGCAGGGCGCAGTATTTTCTGCTGCTCCCTGGGTGTGCGAGCAAGGCTGACTCCCACTGGAGGAAGGGGGCCAGCAGGTACCACGGGGGCATTGAAGCTCCCCCGCAGCCTCCAACAGTGTACTCTGGATACCCTGAGTGGGGCCAGGGCATCGAGCATGAAATGGCCGGGCCACAGGGGATGGGATCCCCAGGGCCAAAATTGGTTAGGGAGGGGGCCGCACCCCCCCTTACTTACTTTTTAATAATTAACCAGGCGCAGGGGGATGGGGTACCCGAGGCCAAAATTTACCCGGGGAGGGGGGGCGCATGGCCATCCTTTCTGGGGCATGTGTAGTCATGCAAAGTCATGGAAAAGCCTGCATGGTAGACGATATGCTAATCTTTAACCAGTGGTATAGCTATCTGTTTGGCAGTGATATACACCTGTTGAAGCAGAAACAACCACTCTAGTCAGGGTAAGCTAGATAGACACTAAAAAGATGTGCTCACCCTCTAGTAGCTTGGCACAGACCAGTCAGGCTTACCTAAAGGGGCAATGTGTAAAGTATTTGTGCAATACAGATTAAACCTGGGTGGAGCTCGCAGAGTTTTACTCCACGGAATTCAGCAGAGTAACTGGAAAACTCAGTCAAATTCCGTTGATGATGTTGTAATTTATTTCACAAATGAAGCTGCGAAAGAAGGGTAGCAGTTAAAGAAATGTCTTGCTGGAGCACACAAGGCTTGTCTTGGTTCTGGTGCGCACACCGACCGTTATTTAATTGGTGTTCAGCTCATCAGAAATTGCCTGTTAATGGATTGTTGTCATCACTTTCTTTCTTTTTTACTTTTCCGTGCACAACTTTTTGGAATACGGGCAGAAGGCAAACTTATTTGGTTTACTCCTGTTCACCTTTCCTTGGATTTATTTATATTGTTTTTACAGTGATGGTGATGACTACTACTGCCTTTATACAGCTACTGGTCTATTTCTTCTTTTCATTATTCACTTTTTGGGCGTTGGTACTGGAGCTATTTATCCACTTTTAACATTTTGTTTATTTGTCAGAATGGTTGCCCTTACGGGGAGAACTATGTGTCATTATATGTCTTTCTGCTTTATAGAATGGATTCGTGGACTATATTCCATATTTGAGATATTTATATCACGCTCTTCCCCCGAACTCCACGGCTTGTTCATTGGATTGCATCTAAATTTGTGCCCTGAAGAAGGTGACGGCTAGACCTTAGCCCTACACCGAAACGCGTGTCGGCACTGTGTGTGACAGGACCCACACGGTGGTATACTAATAAGAATCATTGAATGTTTATGGTTTCATTGTGTAATTTATATGTTTTTCAACTGACTATTGCCATTGATGCATCTTTGAGCAACATTAATTGGAAATTGCTTTTGAGTTTATTGTCTTATTCAAATTGCTTCATGCTCAATTTAATCTATTGATTGTCATAATATATATACCATTGTGTTTTGATGCTCTGGTTCCTATTTCCATACTCATGCAATTCTTTTTATTGTGCGATTGCGTCAGTGAGACAGTAGTGCGAATGTTATGTAGGTATGAATGATTGTGTAGATTGTGTCAGGATGCAATTTGTATGATTACTTTTTAATTGCCTTTGCCGTTATCCATTGTGTTGGGGGAACTTTATTTCCTATTTGTCCTGCACGGACTCTACGAATATTACATATTCATGTTATGATGTTATTTATGTTGTTTTGCTCTTTTTGTATATATACTAAAAATTATTATATGAAAAACAATTTATGTTTTTGAAATTGCCATATTTTGAATAAATTGAATTTATATCTTTCTTTATTTCCCGTTTTTCAGTCTATTTGCTATACATTTTTCTTTGTTTGACACATCTCTGCTGTTGCTCCCCGTTTTCTAGGGATTGACCTATAGTTTATCAGAGACGCATTGCGCTCAGATCTACACTTAGGCAGGTGACACCCTCTCTCCCCTCTCTGGGGAGGGCTTCTGTACTTAGTGTCATCAATACTATAGCCATCACGGACTGCCCGAGAATCCGGTGCAGTCCAGTCCCTGGGAGGGAGATCCAAGGGTTCTGCAATGCATGCCTGAAACAGACACAGGCAGCACTCACACTAGCCGGCTGGTGCCCCACTGTTAGTCTCTCATGGCAATGCCAGAGGAGCGGGGCTACAACCATGCACAGAAGTTGGACGTTTGAGCCGAGGAAGAATTGTGCATTATATACAGTCTACCCAGGGCATTCAAGTGGTACAGGCGTGCAGAGTATTGTTAGGGAATCTTGTGAGAACTGAGAAGCAGAGTTTGTGGAGAGAGGCACTGGGGAGTGGGCAATTGCCAATTGGAAGGGGGTGACGAATAGAGTTAGACATGCAGTAGTGTAGCAGGGTGTTCAGGGAAACATATGAACAAATACGAACAGACTTTTGGCAGCATGTGGTTCAAAAACAACACAAGTTGGGCACTCACTGTAGCAAATGGCAGGTAATCACGGCATGACCAGCCCCGGACTGAGGCGTACACAGCATGTCTGCACGATGAAGGACTGACCCGGTGCCAGGAGCTGTGTGCTGGGTGCACCAAATACGGGCCCCGGAGAGGCATGTGTTTCCTCTCTGTGGCCAACACAGTGGGTCCTAAACTACAGGCCATAATAGGACTGCCAACTGGGATGAGCGGGTCTGCCATGGCATGTAAGGAGATGCCTGTGCCACCGCCTCCTTCTCCTCACTAGCTGTGACATCTTGTTGTAAAGGAAAGGGACGGGCATGAATGACATGGATTCACTGATGAGGGGTAATAAAATCCCTTTATTTCTGATCATGCTCGTGCTGCTCGCAGCCTGCTAAGCGTTCCTTCCCAGGTCCACATACATCACTTCCCCCTCCCATTGCCTCTCCCAACCCTCCTCCCCTTCCTTAGGGCTGTTTGCATCTTGCCTTAAAGTCCCAAACATCAACAATACGCACACACAGAGGATCTTTTGCACAATTAGTTGTGGGCTGCAGGGCAATAAACTCCGACCCGTGGGCAGAGCAGAGTTTTTTTTAAACTCTGCGCTCTGAGCGGGGTTGCAACAACTCAGTGAACTTTGCGCGTGAAGCGAAGTTTACTACCCAGGCTTAATAGAGACAAACACACACGCACAGACACACACACTCACTAACACAATTCAAGACCAAAATGACAAAAATCCAATAAGTTGAACCGGAGTAATGAATTTTTTAAGTATAAACCAGAAATAGTGCTTAGAAGTCAATAGCTCTGAAAGGTTACTTGAGGTCGAGCAAGACCGAGGTAGATCCAGCGTTCAGGCTGACCGCGATGGAGGACTGGCCGGCTACAGGACTCAAACATGTCCAGCTGACAAAGTACCTTGGATGGAGTAAAGTGTTGTCAATAGTATGATGCGTCGATTCCAATTCACGCAGTCAGGTCAATTAATCGAATCGAAGTTGAGTCTCACAGTCAGGATCTCAGATCGGCACTGTGTCATCGTCCACCCACGCAGGGATATCTTCAGATCGGAGTCGGCATCGAAAGGCACTGCGACGGTTCCAATTGGCGCAGTGGTGATGATGCATTGGTTTTGTAGTAAAACAGCTGCAGAACCCACTTCTGAGGCCCAGAACTGACTGGAGTGGGAACCTCAGGCAAGGGTAGGACTCACAGATGGCAGAGTCCAGCCGCACAAGCAGAGTTGCAAGAAGTCTTTTATGACCCTGAGACTTCAGAAAACTGGAGGTAAGCCAGCAAGCCCATGGAGTCACTCTGGGTTCAAGTGAGATGGGTCCAGTCCTTGCCACCAGAAGAGCAGAGATCAACAGGCAGCAGGGCAGCTCCTTAGAACAGTCAGTCAAGAAGAGTGGCAATCTTTATAACACAACAGTCCTTACTCCTGTCAGAGTTCTTCACAGGTCCAGTAGTGTACTGTCTTAGTAGGGTCAGAGCCCCAGTTCTTATACCTAAATGTGCCTTTGAAGTGAGGATGACTTCAAAGCAGTTCCTTGAAGTGCACATGTCCCCTTTCATCCAAGCCCTGTCTGCCAGGCTGTTTGTGGGGAGTAATCTTTGCGAGGGACACAGGACACTGTCTATTGCAGATTTAAGTGTAAGCTCCCACTCCCCCTTCTTGCCCAGGAAGGCTGTCAAAAAGGAGATGAGTCTTCTGTCACATCCACGTTTCCTGTGCTTGTGGCTTTCTAGAGAGAATGCACAAAGTGTAGCTGTCATCCAACCCAGACATGTATTGGAGACAGGATGAAAGTCACATAGAGCAGTAAGAGCAGAGAAATGTCCACTTTTTAAAAGTGGCATTTCTAAAATACTATTGTTAAATCTAACTTTACCATTAAAGAGGATTTATCATTACCATTCCAAAGATATGAAAAATGATGCAGCTACTGCTTTCTAATCAGGAATAACAGGTTAAACGTGTTTTAAGCAATTCCCAATGCTAGCCTATGAGAGGAGTAGGCCCCACAGTAGTAAAAAAACTAATTTAGCTGTTTGTCGCAACCAGGAAGTGTACAACTTAAAAGTACATGTCCTACCTTTTAGTTACACAGCACCCTGGCCTTAGGGCTACCTAAGGCATACCTTAGGGGTTAACTTATGTGTAATAAAAGAGGAGTTTAAGGCTTGGCGGGTAGTGATTCTAAATGTCAAGATGAAGTGGCATAAACTGCACATACGGGCCTTGCAATGGCAGGCCTGAGATAGGGTTGAAGGGCTACTTGTGTAGGTTGAACAGTCAGTGTTGCAGGTGCACTAGTAGCATTTAGTTTATAGGCCCTGGGTATATGATATACCATTTTACAAGGGACGTATTGGTAACCTAAATATGCCAATCAGGTTTAGGGGAGAAGCACATGCACTTTAGCACTGGTTAGCAGTGGTAAAGCACTCAGAGTCTTAAGGCCAACAAAAAGAAACAGCAAAAAGTGAAGGTAAACAAGAAAAAAGTTGGGTGAAGACCACACTAAGGATGATCTGTCTAACATTATCATTAGTGCAGCAGGTGAAATAACACCAGGGTCAAAGGATATGATTAGCACATTGTACCTTATTTATATCAGTAGTTTACCAACCCCGAGTGACAAATTCCTTCCTTACATTTGGGGCCACAATATCCAGGCTTTGCCACTGCTTGATAGCATGATTAAGGCCGTCAAAACAAGTAGCTCAGTAAAGAAAGCAGAGTAAGAAATAGGTGCAGCAGGTAATATATGCCTATATTACTGCAATGCAGTTCACATCCAATTGCTGGGAACTGTGTTTCAAATACTGCTGGTCCAGAATGCTGCAGTGTGGGACATACCTGGAATTAGGCGGATGGACAACACATCTGCAGATCTTAAAGCACTACATTGGCTTGTAGTGCTCCCTTAAATTAACTATAACATGCTATGCTTGGTATATAAGTGGCTCCATCATGTGGAACCTCAATGTTCAGTTTCCAAAATCAAGTCAAAGGTTTCCCGAAGACAGATTTGTAGCAGGTTTAAGATCATTTTAAGTGTCCCAAAATATAATTTAGCTACCTGGGCTGTTGCTTCTTTGTCAGGGTGTTATACTGAGGAACTCATTACAGTAAGACCAGTTTCTCACCTCTAAGCTTGAGACAGAAACTTATGTCTTACCTATTTGCTTAGTTAGTGTGGGAGCTTTACAAACTCTGATAACCCATCAATCACAGTCATGCAGGATTCAGTATACTCAATTGTGCACCTGTAATAGACCACTATGGGATGAACTCCTGCTATAGGGAATAACAAGCAGAAGTTTGTATTTATATGCTGATATCTGGATGCTATTCTTCATATTTGCTGGATAGACTCTGTGACATTTGTGTGCTTTCAACAAGCGATGTGTCTCGTGAAACATGCTTTTGCCGCACAACTTGTCATTCTGATGGGGCTAGTAACTCCTGCTACTTGATACTCCTTATAAAGCCCTTATTTTGATGTACTAAAGGAAAATATTTACTATACATTTTACTATACAGCTCAGAAGAGGCATGAAACTTGACCTTGATACCAAAGGACAAATGCACCCTCAAGAATTACTGTCACCAGAGACCTGACTTCAGAGGGTGCATTTGTCCTTTGGTATCAAGGTCAAGTTTCATGCCTCTTCTGAGCTGTATAGTAAAATGTATAGTTCGTTAAATCACCCATTTGCCATGAGTGTAGTAAACTATTTTTGAACGCTGGATATACAGTGAATGAAGAGCCTAGGATGTAAGGAAAATGCACAATTTTAATCCAACAGGATCCACTTCCATTGGTGAACCAGAGCGGTCAGAGTTGGAGGTTCCTTTTGTCATGGAAAATCGTCAAGGGTGAGATGAATAGACCAAACTCATTTATTTCTTCTTACAACTTTTGATTGTTATTATTAGAAGGAAATTAAAAACTGTTTCTGATAACAGCTGGTGAACTCCAGCCAGCAGCTTAATTAAACAAGTCTGTGCTATTTTGATCGCAAATCTTTTTTATTTGTTCTTAATTAAATGTGGCTTGCAAAAGTGCCCGATCTAAATGCTGTTTAGAATATATAGATGCTAAAAACTCAGTCAAGGTCTATATATTCCATATATAAATATAGCGCCATCATCAGAGCAATGTTTTTTGTTACTGAACATGTCATTGTGTTATGAAGAAGTAGATTATGTTTTTGAGACCAATATTAATTGAAATTGAATTAAGAATTTATTTTGTATGGTCTCAGTATGATTATAGTGATTACTGAAGGGTAGTCCCTTTCCCTGGACAGAAGATCTTAAATATTCATGACAGCTCACGAAAAATGTATGGAAATAATATGTTCATGGACATTTTATGCATGTATCTACGTAATACTATGCTGTTAATTCTACGAGGACAACATTAAGAAGTGACTTTGTCAATTTTTTTATTGAACAGATAGTGGTTGTAATTAGGGGTTCTAAGACTTTTTTCAGTGAAGGAATTTGGGTTATTGTTTGAGGGAGGTGGGTGCCCCACTCAAGCAACAACCACAATCCTTCACAGGGTGAACCACAAAAGTCATTAAATGAATCTGTACTTAACTCTCGGCTACCTTGGCACAAAGCAGTCAGGCTTAACTTAGAGGCAATGTGTAAATCATTTATGCAGCACACAAACAGTAATAAATGGAAAAACACAACTAAAGAAATATCCCCAAATCAATTTAGAAAAATAGAGCAAATTGTAATGAATAAAATTATACGAGAATGGAAGAATCCAATTAGTTGAACAGGAGTTAGGGTGTTATTCTCAAAGGGGAACTTACACTTTTGTGTAAGTTTACAATTGTTTGCTAAACACAAAGGTTTTTCTTCTAGTAGTATCATTACAACTAAAGAGTCTCCACATAGAAAAAGATAAGACAGCCCTTTCTTTTGTTGCTTTATGTGTGCTGTAGGCAAATCCCTTCGACTCGTAAATGAGGGTGGTCACAACTCCACCCTAGCCATCCTGTCCACATGTATGCCCTCTTTTGTGCTACTGTCTTGAAGCAATACGCAAACCCCAACAGCACAGCCACTTACAGTCATGTGACCCAAGACACTGGAAGAAAGGAACAGTTGTTGATAGTCATTACACTCAACAAAACTCATAGGTAATCAATCTAACAATCAAGCTGTTGCAAATACCATGACATTGGAGTAGTTTTACAAGATTTGCTTTCGCACCCACAGGTGACACCAGTGAACTTAGTTCAATGCACCAGCCCTGAATGTGTAAGACAGGTTATTGTGGCCCCGCAGAACCCTATCGAATACATTGTTGAAAAAGAGTTATTGCCTTTGAGTTGATAACAGTCCCTATAATGGGACCAGGGGCACAGCGATAACAGAAACGGACCTATTTCATTATTCACAGTACTACACACACACTGCACTAAGAAAAATAGACACTTTAAGTTAAAAGGAATAACCTGTTTCTTAATACATCTAAAACAACTACACAAGATATCATAAAACCAGCAAGAAGGTACATTGTGAGCAACAAGAATAGACTGAACATTTGTAACATGATTAACATTTCATTTAAAACCTAAAACCCTAAAACCTACTTCTATGCGCTACACTGAGAGAGCATGGAAAGCTGAGAAACCTACAGTCTAGAGTTTCTTAGGGAGAAGAGATTCAATGCATACCTTGTTGACGGCAAAGGATGTCGTTATCAATAGAGGCATGAAGGCAGTGTTCCCTGCGAAAGGCACACATGCGCTGCGGTAGCAGCCTTCCTCCGGGACTTGGATTTATCAGCACTGACTGAGATGATTCTGCATGAATTCAAAAAGGTGGCGACCTCAATGATCTAAAATGATGGCCTCCTTGATCTAAAATTGCAACGGGGCCTACCTAAATTATAGTCACATGAGTCTGACCTTAGGGGCTTTATGAAAGAATAAATCAATCAATTCATAACTAAGAGGAAGATTTTCTATGTTTTCAAAAACATTCATTGCAAGTCCACTTTCTAGAGTGAATAAGATATTGAACGGTGTAGAAACAATGAAAGATACACTCATTTGGATGGTTAAATGTATTCTTGGTGGTTACTGTGAATGAATCATATTGTTGAGGTTACAATCGGTGAAATGGAGAATATTGCAGTGGTGAACACTGACAATAGTAAATGGCACTGAGGGAGAGTGATAGAATGGAACAGCATTTGAGATTTTGAATGGTATTTATTTCATGTTTATTAACTTTGTATGGGCAATATCCAATAAGGTGCCTTGTTTTGTTCTACAGTGCCAGACCATCACTTCTTCCTAACACCTATCCCAACCTGCCAACCAAACAATGAAGAAAATCTGCATAGGTGATTTTCAATCTGTCCCGGGACTAGCTCAAGAATTTTCACCTTGTCTTTCAACGATGAAGGAGAATTACTGTGCAAGATTTACTTAGATGTAGGCAAGCCGTAATAATAGTCATCTTTCGTCTTCATGCTGGTGTTTTCATGCTTTCCTTTTGTTCTGCCAGCTGCTGAGCCCGGCAGAGCAGAGGTGACAAGTCAGAGCAAAGTGACAGGACCTCCAGATGTGAATTCATGTTTTTAAGTATTCAGCTGATTTTAGTCAGAAATTGTATTTTAATTTGTAACTGATAGAGCATTATAGGTAACATGATTCTAACCTGGCCATTAGAATTTGTTGACCAGATTACATATAAGGTGCACATATGGTGTGCTTACTATCAAATGTAACTGAACTGAGTTTTAAATTATGTTTACATATTGGGATTATTCTTTGCATCCCGAATGCATGAAATGTTCACATCTGGAAGCACGTCATATATTAATTTTCACGTGGGAAAAATATTTACACCCCTGCATCAATAGCCACACTCTTTGCAGCAGAACTCGACATCTTCATGGAGACTAGTGATTTTATCTGAGTGACAGATATGTCAATCCAAGTCAAAATGGATATTGATTCAAAGAAACTGCTAGTGGGTATGGCCTGATTAGAATTCTTCCAGTCTACACCAGGGCACAAAATAATGAATAAACTCGTAGAATAAGTGTTACTTATCCTTGTGCTCCACAGATTGGTACACAGGCTACGTAATTCTGGGTATTGTAATTCATTTAGCACCAGTCTTTTGTCACCCTAGACTTCTTAGAGCCTGGCAGGGCAAGGGAAGAACTTTCCAGAGCCAGAAGGAGGATAGGCCAGGGTGTTTCCCCCCACTTCAAAGGCTGGCAATAGTCATAAATATTGGACACTCTGACCAACTCTGACTGCTCTGCTGCCCTCCTTCTGGAAGGACTCCCCTGCTGCTGGAAGGATTGCCCTGCTGCCTGAAGAAGGAAGACTGGATCTGCTTCTTAAACACAGGACCACCAGAGTGACTCCAAGGGCTAGCTAGCTGGCCTCCTGTTCTGAGCTACAGGGGCACAGCAAGGTTTAGGGGCCTCTCTGCACAGGCACAGCTGACCTACTGCAGATGGACATGCCTAGACCTGCAACTGGGCCTGCCTGAGCCCTTCTAGTCTCTGCTAAAGTGAGTTCATGATCCCCATTAGGTGCCTCCCATTGTCCTGGACGCTTGGCTAGCATGAGAGGGCACTCCTATGTAAAGAAACAAATCTGAAGTTTTGGACTATTTGCAGCTGCAAACAGGCTGGTTCGCTTGAGATCTTGCCGCCCGTGATGATCTCCAACGATGAAACCGACTCTGCGCTAAATCAACCTCCAGCGATTGCCACCAAAGCAAGATCTGCACTTTGTGCTGCAGTAGCCCGTGGTGGCCATCAATGCGAAGCTCCAGCGACGACCATCTGCGAAGCCAGGCCTGCTCTTTCTACAAAGCTCTCGCAGCTCCCTGTGGCTTCCTCAACCTTAAACAGAACTCTTTAGAATGCAACTTTTTCAGTTGGACTAACCTGGTCTCTGTATCCGGCCTGTGCTCCATCACGCTCGACTTGAAGTTGAGAATTTCTTCCTGTCTAGCACAACCAGATGACCAGGCTCTGTGCTTTCAGGTGCTATACTTACTTCTTTAAAATTGCATATCCCTGGTCCTACTGATCGTCGTTTAGATGTCACATAATTTATTACATTTTACTCTATTTTTCTAAATTCGGGTGGGATTTTCCTTGTGTTGTGTTTATGCTATATTACTGCTTGAGTTCTGCCAAAATACTCTGCACATTGCCTCTAAGTTATGCCTGACTGCTTTTGTGCCAAGCTATCAAAGAGTTAAGCATAGGTTAATTTAGTGACTAATTATGGTTCGCCTGATAGGTATTGTGGCTTGAGTAGGGTTTAATCTCCCTCAACAAACACCCCAGCGCCTTGAGACCCTCATGAGTGAGTAGCTGTGCTTTATAAGCCCCTGATTGATTGATTGAAATGAGTGGATTAGGGGGTTGTCGAAATGGCCCAAATATGTAATCATTCTAGGAAAAGAAAACCAGATATAAACCTCTGTACCATAGTCATTGATTTACTGCCTCTTTTTGATTTATTAGAGTCATCCAAACAATGGTTTTGCATCTTATCACCCTGTCGGTTGTGACAACGAAGTACATGAAGTTTATGGTGTTTACTTGCAGGTGTGGTGTGGGTGAGAATGTTTCATCTTTGTGAGAGTGTGGGTGTTGCAAGTGATGTGTGTGCACATGGTGTGTGGACTACCTCAGTGGTAGAGTTTCTACCACTAGGCCATATGAGTCCCAAAACAGCATTGCCTCTGTCTTTGTCCACCTTTTGCAACAACCTGGCACTGGGCATTTTTATAGTGGGCTAGCAGGGTGGCGGCCATTTTCTCTGCTGGTGGGGGACAGTTTTGTTGCTGCGGATGGGTGAGTTACATTTCTATCCTGTAGAACGTTGACTCTTTCAAAATAAACAATGCAAAACAAAGGATTTTAAAGCATGCTTCAAAACCAGTTGTTTTTGCGATTGGATAGTTCCTGTCTCATGCAGGGTCACTACGAATAGCACTGATCTTCTGGGCTTGAGGGGGTGACTGGGAAGGTTGAGGGGTCTGCTGTTGCTTGGCTCAAAGAGTCCATTCCTCTTCGAAATTCAAAACACTGTATTTCTTTATATATGATCTTTGAACTGATTTCAGTTTAGCATATTAAATTATACCATTGCATTGAGTGGCAATTGATAGACGTGACAGATTCTAATTATGAACTTAGAAACATTCATGCCCCGGCTTCCCCTGATGCTAGTAGGGAACAAAAAAGAAAGCTACGTATTGTCTCCTAAAAGCGGCCCAAAGTGTTACTATAGATGAAGTAACATTATAGTCTTTTGCTGTTGTGCAGCACACACCCTAAAGTGATTTATTTCAATGTGCGCTCATGTGTTGATGAGGGAAAAGACGGCATTGTGAAGAAATAATTGCCTAGGATCAAACAGTGTCTTCAATTTGAAGCTAGGATTGATGCAAGGTTCTCTTTGCAATTCAGCCACTACTTATGTATCTCTTTCTTCCTCCCACTTTAGATAAAAGCTGATGCTTTCTGTTTAATTGTTTGAGGAGCTAAATCAGTGAACTGGGTTAAAGACATCCAGGCTATGCATGTTTCATATAGATTGGTGGTAGAACTGTTTGGAAGGGTGATGTTTTAATGCTGAAACTAAATAAAAAACAGAGCACCCACCTTCGTCAATATATTGAGACCATTTTCTATACATGGCTATAAGTCATTGTCATCTATTCTTGAATTAATTAATCTACCCACTCCTCACCATCTAACTATTCACTCTTTGACTCTTCAATCTTCATCTTTCCATTGGATGATTATACAAGGTTCGATAATGAAAAATATGCTATGGAATGCATCATATTTGCATTTTTTTCTGAAACCTTCTCAAGGGGAGAACCCCTCTAAACCCCTCTTGCTATGTTAGGCTCGATCACTGTGGTTGCTCACTCAGTTCTGTGGTACCTGGTCTGACAAACTATACCAGGGCTGGTTTGGTTCTAGGTTCAGCCCTGCCCTTTATATGAGGAATCCCGGGCAGACACACTAAAATACTGTAGAAATAGCAAAGGACATTGAGAGCATGGTGCAAAGAAACCTGTGGAGAAATCTGTTTTGTCGGGGTTGTGTGAAGTCCCAGTACCATGTTGGTCAGTGGGGCTTGTGCAGACAAGCACTCAGATGTTGACCAATAGAGGTACCAACCCATCTCAAAAGAGAGATTATTTCAAGACATCTAGAGGTCTCAGCTAACAAACAACAACTTCCTAGCTATCACCGACATGGAGGCATCCTCGGAGGAATAGCTTCCTGGGCAAGTTAGGATGTGCCACCCCCAAACTAATGCTTTCTTGGCTTGATAGTCGAGTATGGAGGCACTGAGTATGAGTCTGCTATGTCTATGCTGGGTCTTCTTATCATCCTGATTTTACTAACCAGTGTTATTTATTGGATCAGGTACTGAAACATATATAGTGAGCGGCTTACCGAAAAAAGTTGCAAATCTATATCCATAGAAGTACTCCTTGAATGGATACAAGTCTACTACTTTTTTACAGAATTCACATTGTCAGTAGTAGACTTGGTAAGCTGCTCCAGCCTCAAATTTCCAGGCATAGTACTGGCAATCAAAACACCCAGAAGGTTTTCTGCCCACTGTGCCACTTTAGACAGAGCGCCTGATTTAGGGTTGTGTGCTGGCCCATCAGACATCTCCATACATTCGCAGGAGCCCCCATCATGGTGGTTCACATCAGTGTAGGAAAGGTTTGAAGGAAGACTCCATCAAACATGACAGCTGGCTGTCAAACTTTTCCTTACTTTTCAAAAACAAACTCCTAATGTGTGAGTTTGTTTTTTAAAAATATAAAAATAATAATGATCCCCATACAATGGGAGCTAGCTCACATGGTGTGTGGTCATTTTTCTTTTATCACTGACAGAAAATGAAGAAAAGCCATCTGACCATCTGCTCTAAATAGGGAGGTTGGTCGGATGGCTTACCTACAATGTTGGCCTACTCTGTCCGGCCATCAGAGGAAGTTTTATACCAATGGAGTAAATTTTACCCCGTTGGCATAAAACAGTCTCCCCAACTCACAATCTGATGGTCAGACGTTGAGTTTGGTGCAAAGGGTTCCCCAAACTCTAAATCAGTCCCAGAGGCCCACTTAATGCAAATTACGACTGATTCCTCATGAGAATATGGTCGGACTGGGAACCAATACTGGCCCTGGCAAACAGCTCGGCCGGCCCCCACGGGGGGAGGGGTGCAATTTGGAAGCACCACTCCCGTCTCCCCACTGCCACTTTTGTTACAGGGGGCTGATATTGCAGCTGTGCTGCAAAACCGGCCCCCGGTAACAAAAACGGCCCCTCAGGGGTCCACAATTGGCCCCCACCCTGGCGGCCCACTGAGGAAAGACCCAGTGTCCGTTACGGCCAGTCCGGCCCTGATCCCAAACCTTGGTCATCTCACCCATTCCAGATGCAGCCTAGTGCATTGTTAGTTGAAAAATATGAGATTCACCAACCTGAATCTCACTGACTAAGCAACGGCCCTGAGCATCCTGTCAACAATCACTTCTTGAACTGTTTTAGCCAGATATTTTGATTTTTCCTCAATAAAGTGTTTGCCTTATAAATTGCCACTGGTAATGCCGAGAGCACTGTGACTGTAAAATCAATCTGAAGTAAACCTGACGCGACACAAAATGGCAACAATCAGATTAATACGTTAGAATCATTTTTGCACAGTACACCTCATAGCTTACCTGACATGACATCTCAGTTGGTATGCCTGGCATAAAATAGCATTAGTTGATAGCCGTCTATTTTGTGAGTCAGATAGTACATCTAAGAAGGCTCTCCTGCAGGCTTTACACGCCTTGAATAGATATTAGATTTGCCAGTTGCCATTGACTTTAATCTGTCCTTTAGCTCTTGAAATGGGCCTGCGACGTCTTCAGGATGCTGCTTTCACTCCATGCCAGAATCTCTGACGTGAATCTGCAGAAGCTGTAGAAATACTTGCTTGCACCCATTACAGCTGCATTTGCTCAATAATAGTCTCGTGCTGAAGGTCACTTGGGCCGTGACCTTTCCCGTTGTTCTGTGAGGTTAGATGTGTCATTCAATAAAGCGATCTGACATCTTTTTGTAGTTTAACTTCTGACATTCAGGTTTTAGATGAAGTGCAATTCAAAAGAAGGCTTGACATGCTAAGAATCGACCTAACAATGCGCGGGATGCCAATATACTGCTGACAACAGTCAGAAAGATGCTAATCTTACAACCTTATTGATTAAAAAACATATGATGCCGTGCATACTCTGCAATAAAAAGAAAGCTTTAAGGAAAGGCCAGTTCAATACAGCTTCAAACCTCAAAGCATAACTACACCGTAATAAAATCTTAAAGATAGATTTTTCTTAGCGGTACAGTATTTGTAAGCAGTTTTAAATATATGCAAAATATTTACTGTTTTACTACGATATGCTACCATATCATAGATATTTTCCTTTATTTATTGTCAGTATTTATGCTTTCGTCTTAAAAGTGCACCAATAATTCGCATTGCTGGCCGTTTATTCTGCACATATAATATTAAATTATAGTTTACTTTCCAGTCCCACATTTTGAGCATTCACATATATATGGCTTCATTAATACCAATTTGCCTTTTATTTATATGCGTTATTATCGTATATATTTTCCCAGTTGTAAAGACTGGCCAACGTTTTTCCCTCTATGCTTTTTTGTGTGGAATTTTCAGCTGCTTTTTATCATTCAATCAGTCAGAAAACTTCTTTCGAATCGTTTTTGGTGCATAAAAGTACATAAAAGCTTACATCTTAATAAGCACAACCTTTTGTCGTAAGATAAATTAAAATTATTATCTAAAAACATCATAAAACAAGAATTATATCCAATTACCTTTGACTGCTGGAGTCTGTGATTAATGTATAATTATTAAAACATCTTAAAACCGTTAATAAAGTAGAAAAGAACATCTAGAACTAATAATTTATACTGAAATGTTCGAGGCTTCTTTGAGTATTATAGTCTTACCTAGCCGCAGTACATAATAGGCGGTAATAGACAGTCCATCAAGCTAATACAACTTCTCAGGGGGCATTGCCTGACCATTTTCATGGGTCACACATTCCCTGTTCAATAGATCTCTAGTTCTTTCCTGCACTCATGAAGCGGCCAGACCGGCTGTCTCTAGAGCGCTGGGTTCATGGTTCGATCCCCGGTGGCAGCTCAGCTCACCACCGTGTGACTTTGGGCAATAGTTCACTTAATCTCCCCGACGGCCCCCAGTGCCTTGAAACCCACAAGTGGGTGATATGTTTGCGCTTTACAAATAGGAACTATTATAATTATTATTCATGGCTGACCAGAGGAAGATGGACAATACATAGCACACCAGAGGGGTCTCCAGCTGTTGAAAGTGTGTCAGTGCCGGCTATATTGAGTAGCATTAGCACTATGCAGGTATGGTACTTGTTGGACTTGGCCCTTTTTGCAGGGTCATCCCTGAACTTTTTGCCTTCCTCCTGTATTTTTTCTGACCTGTTGTTGGCTGTTTTATGACTCTGGGCACTTTACCACTGCTGATCAGTGCTAAAGTGCATATGCTCTCTGTTATAAATTGGTGTATGGATTAGTGATTCCATGATTGGTTGGTTTGGTTTACTTGTCAGACCCTAGTACAGTGCACTGAGTGTGCCCATGGCTTGTAAACCAAATGCTGCTGCTGGGCTTGCAGCACTGGTTGTGCCACCCACAGAAGCAGCCTGTAAAAGTGTGCCTCAGGCCTGCCATTGCAGAGCCTGTGTGCAGTCTGGTACTGCCATGTTGACTGGGCAAGTGCACCCACTTGCCAGTCCCTAAACCTTCCCTTTTCTTCATATCAGACACCCTTATGGTAGGCCTAAGGGCAGGGTGCATTGTAAGTAAAAGGTAGGACATGTCCTGATGTGTGTGGCATGTCCTAATAGTGAATTACAGCCATTTTCGTTTTTCACTATTGCAAGGCTACCTGTTCCCCATAGTCCAGAATGGGCAGTTTGATTATTACATTTTATAATCCTAACTGACCCAGGGAACATGGTAGAAAAACGAATTTAGTATGCCTGAACTCAGAATGATAAAATACATCTTTTAGTGAAGTTGGTTTTAACATTCTGTGTTTGAAAATACCACTTTTAGAAAGTAGGTATTTTCTTGCCTAACTATCCAAGCCTGCCTCTGCTAGGTTGTGTATTCCATGTCTGGTTTGTGAGTGACAGGGGCTGGGGGATTCCAGGAGACAGGGTGAGTCAGCCCAGGGCTGAATAGAGAGATCTGCATGTAGATAGGTGGGAGGAGTTGCACCTGGGACCTGAATAGGGCTGTGCATTCCCTCCACAATGCTGGCTCCACCTCCTGTGGTGCGTCTGATGTCCCTGGCCTACACTGTGAAAGGAAAGAAGGAGTCTTGTCAACACAGTGCTCCAGGACTGACCAGAACTGGTTTGGACTAGGCAAAGGCCTCTCTGCCTTCAGAGAACAAAGAGAAAATGAGTATAAAAGGGGGGACCCAGACCCCAGAATTTCAGATCACTTTGGGAAACAAGCAGAAGAACCTTTGCTGAGGAGAGGAACCAGAGAGAGAGACTGCAGGAGGAGACTATCCCTATGCTGAGCGCTGTTTGGGTGATTGGCCTGCAGTGGTTGCCTGACTGCCAAAGAAAGGAGAAAGGACTTTGTGCTACTTTCAATTCAACTTGTAAAGGATCTCCCAGGGCTTGAGAGAGAGTTTGCCTCCTGCTGAAGTCTCAGGGACAACAGACTTCACCCACCAGCTACCCAAGAGTTCTTTTGAAGTGCCTGCTGTTGTGTTGGGCCTTCTGAGGGAGTGCGTGTCGCAAGGAGCTGGAAGCGCGACGCACAAAGAAGAAGCGTGTCGCCGCCGCAGCCGCTGTCGTCGCATCGCTGAAGAAGGGTGTCGCCGCTGTCGCTTCGCAACGCAGAAGCGCCTCGCATCGCCGGAGAAGAGGATCGACGTCGCATCAGACGCCGCCGCATCATCAGAGAAGCGTGTCACTGCCGCAGCCGCTGACGTCGCATCGCTGAAGAAGGGTGTCGCCGCTGCAGCTGTCGCATCGCATCACTGAAGCGCCTCGCATCGCCAGAGAAGAGGATCGACGTCGCATCAGACGCCGCTGCATCACCGGGAAGCGTGTCGCAGGGCCTGTCGCGGCTCAGAAGAATCGTTGAGTCGACGCACGGCCGTCAGGCACACACGCATCGTGTCGCATCAAGAAGAAGACGCCATCTTTGTTTCATTGCACCGGATCTTCATCGCATCACGGCGTTGCTGGTCGCATCGCAACGGAAGCGCAGTAAGAAACCGACGCATCACCTCCCCACACCGAGAAGAACCGACGCATCCCCTACGCATCAGTAGAGACCCGACGCATCACCGTTCTTGCGTGTAAGGAACCGACGCATCACCTTCCCTGCAACACTTTCGTTGTATAGCGTTACGCATCCAAAGGTACATTGAACTCAAAGTGTCGCATTTACCATCTTAAGAGAACTGTGCTAATTCTACCATTTTTAAGTACAGTATTGTGGATTTTTGTCGTTTGTGGTTTTGTGTTAAGTCTATATAAAGAATACTTATTTTTTATATACAACCTGTGTGGTGTCCATCTGTAGTGTTGTCACTGGGTTACTGTATGTGTTCACAAATGCTTTACACACTGCCTCTGAGATAAGCCTTTCTGCTCGTGCCAAGCTACCAAGGGGGTGAGCAGGGGTTATTTTAGGAGTGTATCCCCCTTACCCTGACTAGATGCAAGGGTCCCTATTTGGACAAAGGTACCTACCTCTGCCAACTAGAGACCCCCAAATCTAACATTGGTGGTCAGCGGTGAGGATTCTGGACTTGCATTTGTGACTCATGTACAGTGATTGGTGAACACCACTAGTGAGTGCAGACCAAACGCAACCACATACTATTTTTCCCTGTTTCCCTTTGGATTTTGGTTTTTGAAACTCTGGTTAGTCGTTGCACCTGTTGGGCCTTGTCAAAATGGAAGTCAACTTTTGGCACCTGTACATCTACAAGATAAAGGAACTGAAAGTGTTTTGCAAGGAGAGGGGGCTACCTGTGAAGGGGAGATCCACAAGGCAGGATCTTGAGGCAGCCCTGCATAGCTATGAGGTTCTACGCTGGGAAGCAACACTAGCAGATGACTCTGAGGAGGAATCTGAGGGGGAGGATCCCCAGCCAGAATACCAAGAGGGCAGTGGCCCTGAGGAGGAAACATTTTGGGAAAGATTGGCTCGTGAAGAGAGGAATCGGATTCGTGCTCGTGACCGGAGGCTGAGGGAGCTAGACCGGGAGTGCGAGGAGATAGAGCGAGCCTTAGCTGAAAAAGAAATATGTGAAGCTCAAGAAGAAAGCTTGGCTGAGTTGGAGGTGGAATCCAGCTCAGATGGTGGCAGCAATATTGAATTTTCTAGTGCTGAGGGAGTAGTACACACACCCAGAGATGTGGCGCCTGACTTGAAGGAGGGGGTTAATATACACCAGGGGGTTCTAGGATGTGAGGTAGCTCCAGTGGTGTGCAGTGTCCCTGAGGTGGATTGGGGAACTGGCACAGGGGTTCATAGTCCTTGTGGTGGGAGGGACACTCTACTGACTCTAGATGAGAGGTGCAGGGAGAGGGGTTCCCCCATGGTTGAAGTCCTGGTGTGTGAGTGTGAAGACCGCCCAGAAGAGTGTGGGTTGAGTGACAGAGACAGTCGGATACTGTCTTGCCAGTCTCAGGAGAGTGGTGTGGGGTACGTGTGCAAGGCACTGGATGGTGAGGTGAAGGATAGTTTGGTGGGACTGTGTGATCCAATTTTGTTAGAGCATATTGTAAGTCCCTGTTTTCCAGAGCTATGCCAACACCTGTTGGAGTGTGAGTTCTCTGACCCCAGGGAGCTCACAATGGAGGCAGTCCTTTTGGTGGATTCCAGAGGGTCTGAAGAGGCATTGGGGAGTGACCTTAAGAGGAGTGGCTCAGGTGTCTTCCAACCCAGAGTGGTGGGAGAGGTTCAGTGTAGCCCAGCTAGGTCCCGTGGTAGTGGCAGGGGTGTAGGGACTCACGTCCTGTCTCAGTGGAGAAGGAGTGAGTGTGGGGCTGCGTGTCCCAAGGTGCCCGAGACCCAGTCTCAGGGCCTGGATTGTTCTTTAAGGGAACACCAGGTAGGGAGCCTAGGCTGTCCTGATGGGCCGCCCGTTGAGGAGGATACCCTAGTGTCTGGGGAACTGGGAGTGTCTGTAAGCAGGCCTCTATCAGTTCTAGTGTCTGGCAGTGCCACTCCTAAGTGAAGGGTGCAGAAGTCCAGATTGAGGGGTGAGAGGGGGAAAGAGTCCCCAGTGGAAGAACCAGTGGGTCAGGGGCCAGCCAGAAGGGCTGAGTCACCGGTGAAGGACCATGGTGACACCACTTCTGTCCTGGGGGATCTTCACGCACTGTCAGAGGGACAGGGGTCGGGAGATCTGCGCCAGGCAGACTGTCACACGACACATGAGTTATGTGTCACCCTCAGGGGGGGCATGCATGCTCCCAAGGAAGTCCTGGTGCACCAGGCGGGTGCTCAGCTGCAGGGTTTAGACCCTGGGTTGGGAACCCAGGTTCAGGTGTTGTCTGACCTGGAGGGTGGGACAACTGTACACAGTGTCCTGACTGGTTTGTCTTCTGGGGGTACCGCTCCTGATGGGAGGGGGCAGTACTCTGGGATGGGGTGCAGAGGGAGGGAGTCCTCGCCTCTGACCCCGGTTCAACTGGAGGGCTTAGACCCTAGATTGGAGGACTAGGTTCAGGGTGTCCCCCCTGACCGGGACGCCCAGTTGCAGGATAGAA
This sequence comes from Calotriton arnoldi, assembly GCA_963921515.1. Taxonomy (NCBI): domain Eukaryota; kingdom Metazoa; phylum Chordata; class Amphibia; order Caudata; family Salamandridae; genus Calotriton; species Calotriton arnoldi. The sequence continues at coordinate 86,454 of CAWUFW010021252.1, forward strand.
CTCCTAAACTGGTGGGCGAATTGAGCAGGACACCTGCCACAGGTGCCCTGGCAATTCTGGAAGGGGGTACCACTCCAGGTGGGAGGGTACAGAGCCCCAACAAGGAGGAGGAGGACCAGGTGTGGGTAAGCCCACCCTAGTCTCCAGTCCAGCCGCCGGGTACAGGCCCGGGGCTGGTAGGTCAGTGTCAGGATGTCATACCTGACCTGACAGGAGGGAGAGTGGACAAAGGGTGCCAAGCACCTGGGGCTACTGCCCCCCGCTCTCTGACGCCACAGAGGGTTGAGAGGCCTGAGAGGCATAAGGCCTGGGTCTCATCTAGGCCTGGGCAGAAAACTACGCTATGCTCGCGGAGTTTGCAGAGTTTGCGCTACTACGCGCTACGCGAATTGCCCGTAGCACAGTGCAAAAACGCGTAGCGGGCATTTTTTGCTTGCTCGCAATCCTCAACGTCAAGTTGGTGACCGCGAGCGAGCAAAATCAACATCCCGGTGAGACTTTTTCCTCGTTCGCGATCAACAACATCAAGTTGCCGATCGCGAGCGTAGAAAATAAATCTCCCGACGAGATTCTCAACGCGGGGAGGTCAGGTTTCTTATTGCGAGTGGTCGCGTATGCTCGCGACCGCTCACGATGAGAAACTACCAGTCCGCGTTGAGAAAGCTGCCGCTCGAGTACAAATCTACTCGAGTGGCAGAAAACAACCGCTTGCACTGTGCAAGATGCCGTTTGCAATGATTGCACAGTGCGGACAAGCATCCAGCACTGTGCAATCAGTGCGAAAAGCATTTCCCTACCGCACTATGCAGTTCGCGTAGCTACGCGTATCGTGCGTAGTGAGAAGTGCACTTCGCGTAGCTACGCGTAGCGCTACTACGCGAATTACGCCCAGGGTTAGTCTCATCACTGACTACGGGCAGTGGCCACTGTGGCTGGCTTTCTGTCTGTTGGGACACACCTGTGAGCAAGTTAAGGTTAGGTGTTGCACAGGTGGTGTCCACAGGTGAGGGGAAGGGTTCCCCATGGAGTAGCTTGGTGGGCCCTGAGAGTATGGACAGAGGGATTCCAATAGTTTCAGATTGGCGTAGAACTGGAGTTTGCCCCTGCAGTTGCGGGCCAGGTCCAGGTTCTATCGCCCAAAGCAGGGAAACCCATCAAGGTAGTGATTGGTGAATGGATGAATGACAATCAATTGATGCTTAACCCCGACAAAACTGAGCTTATCCTTACTGGAGGGTTCTCCAACCCATGGAATTCCAACTTTTGGCCATCTACCCTTTGTAGTCCCCCTCTACCGGCCAGCTCAGTTAAAAGCTTAGGCATAGTGATAAGCAACGATCTGAGCATGAAAGCTCAGATCAGCGCCGTTGTCGCCGCTGGTTTCTTCCAACTTCGGAGAATAAAGAAGATCAGTAAATTCTTGTCCAGGGAAGCCTTGATTTTAGTTGTTCTGGCATTGGTCATCTCCCGCTTGGACTATGCTAACTCACTCTATGTCGGCATTCCGGCATACCAATTAAACGCCTTCAGCTGGTCCAGAATCAAGCTGCCAGACTGATTTTTGCGCAACCTAAATGGCATCATGTTAAGCCACTGATGAAAAGCCTTCATTGGCTTCCAGTGGCCAAGCGCAGTGCATTCAAGTTAGGATGTACTGTTTTTAAAGCCCTTCATGGCAACAGCCCAGCCTTCATTGCTTCTAAGATTTCTCGCTATGTCCCCTCTCGCAATCTGCGTTCCTCCCATCAGAATCTATTGGTCACTCCTATTTTTAAACGTAAGAAACACGGAGGGTCCAGATTTATTGTCTTAGCCCCTCTGTTCTGGAACTCGCTCCCTATGGAGATGAGGTCTCTGACCTCTCTCACTCTATTCAGAAAACAGCTAAAGACCTGGTTGTTCGCACAGGCGTATGGATCCTAAGCCATTCATTCCTGATGCCACCTTTTCACTCCCCCAGCGCCAAGAAACCTCTGGTGAACGTGCGCTTGATAAATGCTTTTAACATAACATAACATAACATTGGTCTACCCTGCGTTTTGGCTGGGAGGGGGTTGTGTTGGACTTGGCCCTTTTTGCAGGGTCATCCCTGAACTTTTTGCCTTCCTCCTGTATTTTTTCTGACCTGTTGTTGGCTGTTTTATGACTCTGGGCACTTTACCACTGCTGATCAGTGCTAAAGTGTATATGCTCTCTGTTATAAATTGGTGTATGGATTAGTGATTCCATGATTGGTTGGTTTGGTTTACTTGTCAGAACCTAGTACAGTGCACTGAGTGTACCCAGGGCTTGTAAACCAAATGCTGCTGGTGGGCTTTCAGCACTGGTTGTGCCACCCACAGAAGCAGCCTGTAAAAGTGTGTCTCAGGCCTGCCATTGCAGAGCCTGTATGCAGTCTGGTACTGCCATGTTGACTGGGCAAGTGCACCGACTTGCCAGTCCCTAAACCTTTCCTTTTCTTCATATCAGACACCCCTATGGTATGCCCAAGGGCAGGGTGCATTGTAAGTAAAAGGTAGGACATGCCCTGATGTGTGTGGCATGTCCTAATAGTGAATTACAGCCATTTTCGTTTTTCACTATTGCAAGGCTACCTGTTCCCCATAGTCCAGAATGGGCAGTTTGATTATTACATCTTATAATCCTAACTGACCCAGGGAAGATGGTAGAAAAACGAATTTAGTATGCCTGAACTCAGAATGATAAAATACATCTTTTAGTGAAGTTGTTCTGTGTTTGAAAATACCACTTTTAGAAAGCAGGTATTTTCTTGCCTAACTATCCAAGCCTGCCTCTGCTAGGTTGTGTATTCCAGGTCTGGTTTGTGAGTGACAGGGGCTGGGGGATTCCAGGAGACAGGGTGAGTCAGCCCAGGGCTGAATAGAGAGATCTGCATGTAGATGGGTGGGAGGAGTTGCACCTGAGACCTGAATAGGGCTGTGCCTTCCCTCCACAATGCTGGCTCCACCTCCTGTGGTGCGTCTGATGTCCCTGGCCTACACTGTGAAAGGAAAGAAGGAGTCTTGTCAACAAAGTGCTCCAGGACTGACCAGAACTGGTTTGGACTAGGCAAAGGCCTCTCTGCCTTCAGAGAACAAAGAGAAAATGAGTATAAAAGGGGGGACCCAGACCCCAGAATTTTAGATCTGGGAGCCAGCTTGCTCCCTCGTCAGACTGCCTTCACCATGGTATGTGGCCAGCCAACCCCACTCTGGGGGATCAGCAGCAGAGTGGAGCCTTGGCTCCCTGAGGCGCCTTGAGATCGAACTTCAGTGAGGATACCCTGTTGACAAAACACATACAGCAAACAAATGATGGACGGAATGCTGACAATGCAAACATTCTCCCCCAGTCAAAAGATCTGGGTTAAATCCATCGTTCTTTTGCCCACTACGCCACCCCAGTTTGGACCCAGCCATATGCAAATCAGTCTTGACCCTGTGCCCCATGGGAACAGTCCAGACCGAACTGCCAGGCCAGGTTCTCCCTGGACCGGAAACAAGCATTCTGGGACCGGTTTCAGGGTATGTCACCCTTCTTCAGCCAGGCTAGCTGTCCATCAATTGTTATTTTTGCATTTATCACCCCGAGTGGGACGGGTATGCCCAGACGTGGGTCCTGTGCTCTCCATGCCACTGGAGTCAAGCTATCCTGGCTGATGAGGGCTGAAAGCCCGAAACCGGTCCTAGGATGCTTGTTTCCAGTCCAGGGAGGACCTGGCCTGGCAGTTCGGGCTGGACTGTTCCCATTGGGCGCAGGGTCATGACTGATTTGCATATGGCTGGGTCCAAACTGGAATGGCATGGTGAGCAAAAAAAACATGGATTTAGGCCCAGATCTCTGTACTGGGGTGAATGTATGACATTGTTCTGCATTCTGTCCATCAATTGTTATTTTTGAATTTATCACCCCTAGTGGGACGGGTATGCCCAGACGTGGGTCCCGTGCTCTCCATGCCACTGGAGTCAAGCTATCCTGGCTGATGAGGGCTGAAAGCCCGAAACCGGTCCTAGGATGATTGTTTCCAGTCCAGGGAGGACCTGGCCTGGCAATTCGGGCTGGACAGTTCCCATTGGGCGCAGGGCCAAGACTGATTTGCATATGGCTGGATCCAAATTGGAATGGCATGGTGAGCAAAAAAACGATGGATTTAGGCCCAGATCTCTGTACTGTTCTGCATTCTGTCCATCAATTGTTATTTTTGCATTTATCACCCCGAGTGGGACGGGTATGCCCAGACGTGGGTCCCGTGCTCTCCATGCCACTGGAGTCAAGCTGTCCTGGCTGATGAGGGCTGAAAGCCCGAAACCGGTCCTAGGATGCTTGTTTCCAGTCCAGGGAGGACCTGGCCTGGCAGGTTCGGGCTGGACGGTTCCCATTGGCCGCAGGGTCAAGACTGATTTGCATATGGCTGGGTCCAAACTGGAATGGCATGGTGAGCAAAAAAACTATGGATTTAGGCCCAGATCTCTGTACTGGGGTGAATGTATGACATTGTTCTGCATTCTGTCCATCAATTGTTATATTTTGACAGAACACATATAGCAGCCATTAGTAGATCTGAATCCCTGAATGCAAGTAAAAGTTTCAATTCCCAATGTCGTCTCATTGGCCATTCCTTCGGTATGGTACATGTTTTTGGGGGGAAGAGGGTGAATGGGTGCTGATTATTCTTACTTATGATGGGGGGTTGGTTTACTGTGCATTTTGACTCTGTTGTTGCGTGAAGTCATTACCTACCCAGGCAGTTACCCTTCCTTGCCGAGGTGTAGCCCCGGTCCCTGTTGGGCTTAGTTCCCTGTCTGCAGTTGCTGCCTCCATGTGTTCATCCAACTAATTGATCCCTGCTGCAGGCTGCGACGGATGGCGGACCTCCATGCGGCTGAGTGTAGGGTGCACTCTGATTCACCTGTGCTTGGTTTTGTGGATTAACATTAATAGGGTTTTGTGGTGGCTGGCACTAGCCCATGAATCTCTATGGTATGCTTTTAACCAGCATCTGTCTACCAGGTGGCCCATTCTGTGGCAATAGTAGCACTCCCTAAGGTCTGGTTGCTTCCAACCTCCCTGGCATCTATATACATAGGTGGGTTGAAACCCTCTGGGGTTTAGCAGTGAAGCTTCCTTTAAGACTGGTGCCGTTTGCACACTTGCAGCCAACGCGGCCCCCTCAAGGGCGGTCTTTTTCATTTTGTATTAGACCAATTTAGCAGTGTCTCTCTGGGCTTTCTCTTGTTTCTCCCTATCTTTTTCTTGTTTCCTTTTATAGTAATGTAATATGTGGGCTTGTATCTCCTGTCAGGTTTTGTATCTAACCCAGCCACACTGTCCAGCCCACTCTGTATCTTGGTGGGTAACCCCTTTTTTAAGAATGTTGTAAAAGAATGTGACTTGTGGGCCCGTATCGGTCCATGGCTTTCCTGTCTCTTGTCCCCTTTGTTCCCTCAATCTATTCAAGAAATTGGTTATGCTCTCCCCTAGCTTCATAGTCTCTGCTATTAACCCTCCTACATCTCGGCGGTCAGGGAACATATATCTCAGGGCTGTCCATGTACATTGCCTGTATGAATTGAATGGGGCCCGTCATTCTCGGTATCGGTTAGTGTAATTGCTGGGATGTGAGCTTGGGTGAACACCACATTAGTTTGTTTTCTGATGATGTTACTTAGCAGACTCTTAATATGAGCTATATAAAATGTGGCTGATTTAATATCCATTAATGAGATGTCAATAATATATGTACACATACCAATATCAATACTGGTGAATGCATGTCAATGTACAGCATAATATATGTGCATATAAGAAAGTCAAATCCGGTAAATACAATGCTGATGTATGTCATGACAAATGTACGCATAATGATGAGAATGGTGGTAAATGCAATATAAATGACTGCCATGGTATATGTACACGCAATAATGAACTTGTATCATTGCTGTTGAATCCACCCAAGATCACCTCCCCATCAACCCAGAATCAGAGATCTGTGGTCAGACAGGCCATGCGACCCAAACCCAAGTCTCCCTATTGATAGGTCACAGGTGGAGCTACACTTAGCCTGAAGACAAACAGGGAAAACACAGATCAATCCCACAGATATGCAGCTACACCACAAAAGGTCAAAGGAGATTACCTCCAATAAAACACATTCTGTCAAAGGGGCACTCTTTCCCAAAATACCACAGAGTCAGTTGCCACATATAGTTAGGAACACTCTGCCAATCAGAACAGAGCATGCACACTTCACGCAGTGGTCAAGCGCTCCCACGCCGGACATCTGGATACATACACACTGGCCCATATTAGGTCTCTTCAAAGTCGAGAGCCACCTGTGCCCCCTTATCAGATGGTTGAATTTATGTTTCATGACTAGGTGCAGATTTATGTGCTCTACAAGAATGTATAATCGATTTATTCTACTTCAAGAACTGTATATAATTCCAGCCAAATCCTCTGTACATCGAGACAGTATTCAGACATCCCTCTGTTGCTGCTCTCCCAGCTGCTGCGTATAATTAAACCAACTTGTTCCTGTTTTGCCAAACGCCTCTTGTCTTTTCATTTTTTCAAGGTAAATCCATATCCAAGAAACATTTTGGCAAGCCAGCCAGGAGAGATTGGTTTACCTAGCCCGACTGCTGCTGGAGGACAGGGACCACTGGCCAAACGGATTCACATCTGCGCATAAAGACCGGCGAGCAGATGCCATAATTGTTTAAAAGTTCTGCTTAATCCGTGGGGCAGAGGTCCGTCCGAGGCCACCGTCGCCAGCTAAGACACGACATCTAATCCTTAGTTCCAGCATGTGGCGTGTGGCAAACTAGAACAAGTGCATATATGGTCCCTGACATGCCCTTTTGTGGTAACAGGTACATTCTTACTATGGGTAACTCTATGGATTTCTTGCTAACATGGCGTTCCCATCTTTTTAGGCATTTGTGCATGTAAGGAAAGTTCCACTTGGGATTTCCTCCACCATGCCGGATGCAATCTTCCACTATAGCCATGTCCTCTGACTCCAATCCAATCCAATCAACTTTATTCGGTCTAATTAATAAACATGGATCATAAAAGTATACACATACAAGGCAATAAATCTTTAAAAAGAAGTTAATAAAATCAGCATTTTGAAAAGACCCGTAACAGCCCTTGCAAAATAACCTACAATTTGTATTGTACACAATAATTCGAAAATTGATCTTAGTGCTAAAAGCTGGAAATGCAGTAATCCATCAAGCAGCAATATTTAACCACCCAGCTAAAAAATTGATTAATAAATAGATAATAGTTAAGAATAATATGTCTACACTGCAAAACGAAATGACTATTTAGATACATTTGACATTGTAAAACTAAATCACATGAATTTCCCCAATACCATTACAACCTCTGATAGACAAGAGGCTAAATTCCGCACATTTCTCCCTTATAAAAGACGCCTCCTGCGCAGGCAGGCCCACAAGAAGGAGGCTACGCAGAAACAAACATAGGGGTCATGGAGCTTCTTCAGGAACAACATGGCAATACGACATTGTTTAAAATTGTGCCGCCTTAAAAGTGATAAAAGATATCTAGATCACTGTATTTTATAAAAGTGACAGAAGAAAAGAGGTGGAGATCACATTGCACAGATATACTATCACATGAACATGGGATCAACTCACTTAAGGAGTACTTTTTTCTGGGAAACCTAGCATCAGTGGAATTAGATTAGTACAGAATCTTAAAAGGACAAACCTATGCTGTAAATTGGTAACGCCCTCCAGATATGAAAAACCACCCTCCGTTAAGGAGGAGATTTGGTGGTATAGTTTTGTTACAGTTTTTGCACGATGAGTTTCTTTCCTAGCATTAGCTGCCTTGGCTAGAAATAGTGTCTTAAGTTTCTTTTTAGGGAATTTAGAACAAGAACTCGGGTTGGAAAACAGTTCTGGGATGCCTAGCGAGTGCAAAGTTGTTTCAACATATTGTAACCAGGCAATTTTATGTCCCTTGTCTAACGATAGACGGTTTTGTATTATCGCCTGTTTGAGGTCCACTGTGTTTCTCCTCCAAATTAAGTGCCACAGCATAATCAGGGCTAGTCTAACGGCATCCGTTATATACGGTAAGCCCATCTCCAGGTGGCAGACATAGTTGGAAAAAGAAAGAGGGAGAGAGGCGATCCTTTTTAAAAAGTTGTTCTCTATCTTCTGGAGGCGTTCTATTGGAGCCATTCCCCACAGCCCTGCCCCATATGTTGTGGCTGAAATGGTTTTTGCAATATAAATCTTTTTTATCATCGCTATGGGCTTGTTCCCAAGTTTCTTAATGAAACTGAAGATTGCAACCAAGGTTCTTTCCATTGTTAGAGCCCTGAAGCCCACCATGGGCAGCCAGGTTTGTTTACTATCAAGTAAAACTCCCAAATAGGAGAAAGTCTCCACTACCGCTAGTTTCCTAGTTCCAATATAATAAGAAGGAATCCTTTTCGGGGGGGTGGGGGACTCCTGCCACCATAACGAAGGTTTTAGTCTTGTTGACCTTTAAGTCCAAAGATGACATATAACCCACATAGGCATTTATTACATGTTGTAGCGCTACTCCCATCCAAGCTATTAGGGCGGCATTGTCCGTATAAGACAGGATGGGGAGTGGGGTTGACGGGAGGGATGGGACATCTGCCACAGATTCTATTAAGCAATATCAGACTACAGGAGGTAGCCCATATACCCCAAGGAGACTAGGGCAGTATTCTGTAACATACAACTGTGTCTCAAACAGGGGTGTTATTTAAAGGTCAAATGCATGTGGCACAATTATTTGCTGAGGATTAAATCCAAAGGGGAGAAAACCAGGGAGACATTCTCTTGTGAAATAAATTGTATTTCAATAAATATACATGTTTGACATATTAAACTTCATATGTACAAGCACATGGAACGGTAGCACTGCGTTACATTGATTGTAATGTAACCTATAAGATACTGTGCACAAGTGCTCTTGAAGGATGGTGACGGCGCAAGTGACACGTGACGTGGTATGTACAGCGATAGTGACGAAAGAATTGGGATTAAAATTCTTTACATATTTAGGATGCCCTAACAGTTAATGGTATAGAATACAAAAATAATCGAGTGGGGTATCCGTGAAGGGGGTGCCAGGAGTTCCGCTGTGGAAGTCGACGGCGTTTCGGCCTGTAGAAGTGTTAGGCCATCATCAGGACCAGGTTATGGTTATTTATATTGCAGTGCTGGGGATAGAAGGGTACATACATTTCTATATATATGCGTTCATTTTGTGGAGGACCAAGAAGGATAGATAGAGTAGAGTAAGAGCGTTGCTTAAAGTTGAGCCCAAAACAGGGGAGGGGAAGGGGTAGAAAACATATAATGGGCACTGCAAACAATTACCGCGTGACTAGGCTCAGAGTAGAAAAGTGTAAGACACAGCGCTAGTCCCATCGCGGGAAGGCAACTTACTCAAGATCCAGAATTACGATATAGGGCAAGTTCCAAGGTGAATGAGAGTAGGACCTGCAGATAAACCTAGGCGCAAAGAGATGGAAAGGAGAAATAAGTTGCATGGGGGAGGAGAGGGGTGTGAAGGGAAAGGACGGGACTGACAAACTTACTATATTGGATGTCAGATGGGGTCCAGGGATTAGATGCAAGGCATCGCTCCGAATGTGAAAACCAAGAAGCTGCTGGTAGTGTTACCTGTGGAGTAAAAATCTAATGAGCAGGTATCCACAGTGAGGACAGAGAGGTCATGTGTGGGAGCTGAAGGGGGACCGGGCCGTACATGTTGCAAGTGGCAAGCCGGTGGAGCGAGGAGAACAATCTGTGGTGAAGAACGGCGTGGAGAATGGCTTACACGAGAAAGGCTGTCTATACATGACAGCCGGGCTGAGGGCAAAGCTCCTTGGGTGAATTGAAGCAGGAATGCGGGAGGCTTGGGATGAAGGCTGTGCATTCGTGAGAGCCAGGTAAGGGGGAGCTACGAGGATGGAGTGTTGCAGGATTGCGGGAGCAAGGCAGTGCGTGCGAAACAGCCAGGCTAAGGAAGAAGTTACGTGTATACATAGAAGCGGGATTCATGGGGCCAGGGACATGATTGGAGCAGGCAGAGGGGAAACGAACTGAGGCCCGTGACACTCGGCTCACAAGGGAAACAGTCGTAATCCTAATCACTTCGTGGAGTGGGAGAGGGTGGGTGGAGGCGCACGCGGGAAAAAGGTGCGCGGCTCCAATGAAGTCAGCTTTGGAGACTGGAGCGTTAAGAGACGGGCGCGTGAAGGACGGGCTGTCCGTAAAGGGCAGTTAGCGTGTGGGACGCAGTCCCGGAGGACTAGGGGCATGAGAAAGAAGCAGCAATCGCGGGGGCACTTACTTGAAGCAGTCAGCAGAGGCGAGGCAAATCAATAGGCCAGCAGTAGTCAGGCTCTGATTCTATGTCTCGCAGCAGTCGCGGCTAAGTACGCGCTGCCGGTCACGTGGTACATTGCAATTAAGAAACACTAGTGCGCGCGCTGGGATAACGGCTAGGGTAAAGGATATTTTAGAGATGGAATAGGAAGACAGACTTAGGAGGTTCACAAACCCATTTTTCAATAGGGGGACATAAAATATGGCAATACAGGTAGGTACTGAATATAAAGGATGAATAATTATTATATACAGAGTTGGTCTGTCACAGAGTCAGTGGGGTGTGAGCAGGACCACTCAGAGGTGCACCATAATAACACAGAAGTTACTGGGGGGGTTACACATGAAGTGGTGACAGTTTGGACCCCTCAGAGATGCACCAGACTAACACAGAAGTTACTAGGGGGGTACACATGAGATAGTGACAGTTGGGTTGGGCCAAGGTATTGAATGTGATTCATTTAAATATAAACTGTGTACTGGATGTGATTCATTTAATTGGCATAATACAAACATGGGTACAGATGGATGGTGGTGATTTAGGAAAGGTAGGTACAGATTAGTAAGGGGAGAGCTAGATGGAAAAAGTGCTCAGTAAGGGTAGGTGGAACAAGTAGGCTTGAGGATGCCTTATGTTAGTGTGGTATTCTATTCGTCCAAAGTGTTCAAGCCAAGTTCAATGGTATTGCAGCGGGCTATCCAGCGGCATTCGCATCTGTTCAGGAGCCTCTGGATATCGCCCCCTCTGATCGGTATGGATGGTTGGTCAATAACCATCCAGGTAATGTCAGTGTCATTGTGATTATGTTCTTTGAAGTGTGCGACCAAGGGTACTGTCAACACACCGCACCTTATACGACTGCGATGTTGTATGATTCTGTCTTTGACCATTTGTGTGGTCTGGCCGATGTATAGGAGATTGCAAGGACAGTGTATTGAGTAGATGACATTTTGGGATCTGCAGTTGGTGAGGGATCTCAGTTGATGTTTCTGTCCATTGTGTTCAAAGTATTTTGTGTTAAGTGAAGTGGAACATGCTGAGCATCTTTGGCATTTGTAGTGTCCAAGTAGAGGTGGAAGACCCCATGGGCCCCTCACAGATTCATCTCTGTAGTTGGCTTGTGGCCATGTGATGGCGTGTACCAGGTGGTCTGAAAGGTTTTTCCCCTGCGGTACGAGAAGAGCGGAGGATCATTGAATATGTTTAGAAGGGCCAGTGTATTCCAGTTTCTTTTGAAAACTTTGGAAAGTCTGTTGCTGGTGGGCGAAAAAGTCAAGACAAACGGGATGCGAGAGTTCACCCTCCTTTCTTTAGGTGTGAGTAAGGTATCACGATGGTTGTACCATGCGCATTTCCTTGCTCTGGACACCAATTTCTTAGGGAAGCCTCGTGAGATGAGCTTCTCAGTCAGGACCGCGGCTTCCCTGAAGAAGTCCTTTCTCCATTTGCAGTTGCGGCGGATCCGTAGAAACTGCCCGAAGGGTAGGCCTTCGAATAATGCTCTTTACGGACAGCCCATCCTTCACGCGCCCGTCTCTTAACGCTCCAGTCTCCACAGCTGACTTCATTGGAGCCGCGCACCTTTTTACCGCGTGCGCTTCCACCCACCCTCTTCGACTCCACAAAGTTATTAGGATTATGACTGTTTCCTTTGTGACCCGAGTGTCACGGGCCTCGGTTTGTTTCCTCCCAGCCTGCTCCCATGCATGGCCTTGGCCCCATGAATCCCGCTTCTATGTATACACATAACTTCTTCCTTAGCCCGGCTGTTTCGCACGCACTGCCTTGCTCCCGCAATCCCGCAACACTCTATCCTCGTTGCTCCCCCTTACCCGGCTGTCACGAATGCACAGCCTTCATCCCATGCCTCCCGCATTCCTGCTTCAATTCACCCAAGGAGCTTTGCCCTCAGCGCGGCTGTCACGTACACACAGCCCTTCTCGTGTAAGCCATTCTCCACGCCGTTCTTCACCACAGATTGTTCTCCTCGCTCCACCGGCTTGCCACTTGCGACATGTGTGGCCCGGTCCCCCTTCAGCCCCCACACATGACCTCTCTGTCCCCACTGTGGATACCTACTCATTAGATTTTTACTCCACAGGTAACACTACCAGCAGTTTCTTGGTTTTTGCATTCGGAGTGATGCCTTGCACCTAATCCCTGGACCCCATCTGACATCCAATATAGTAAGTTTGTCAGTCCCGTCCTTTCCCTTCACACCCCTCTCCTCCCCCATGCGTCTTATTTCTCCTTTCCATCTCTTTGCGCCTAGGTTTATCTACGGGTCCTACTCTCATTCACCTTGGACCTTGCCCTATATCGTAATTCTGGATCTTAAGTAAGTTGCCTTCCCGTGATGGGACTAGCGCTTTGTCTTACACTTTTCTACTCTGAGCCTAGTCACGCAGTAATTGTTTGCAGCGCCCATTTTATGTTTTCTACCCCTTCCCCTCCCCTGTTTTGGGCTCAACTTTAAGCAACGCTCCTCCTCTACCCTATCTATCCTTCTTGGTCCACCACAAAATGAACGCATATATACAGAAATGTATGTACCCTTCTATCCCCAGCACTGCAATATAAATAACCATAACCTGGTCCTGATGATGGCCTAACACTTCTACAGGCCGAAACGCCGTCGGCTTCCACATCGGAACTCCTGGCGCCCCTTCACGGATACCCCACTCGATTATTTTTGTATTCTATACCATTAACTGTTAGGGCATCCTAAATATGTAAAGAATTTTATTCCCAATTGTTTCGTGTTGCGCCCGTCACTATCGCTGTACATACCACGTCACGTGTCACTTGCGCCGTCACTATCCTTCACGAGCACTTGTGCACAGTATTTTATAGGTTACATGACACGCAGTGCTGCTGTTCCATGTGTTTGTACATATGAAGTTTAATATGCCAAACATGTATATTTATTGAAATACAATTTATTTCACAAGAGAATGTCTCCCTGGTTTTCTCCCCTTTGGATTTAATCCTCAGCAATTAATTGTGCCACATGCATTTGACCTTTAAATAACACCCCTGTTTGAGACACTGTTGTATGTTACAGATTCTATTAAGGCAGCTTACACTCCATTAGTGTATAACGAAAACAGAAATGGGGCAAGGACACAGCCTTGTCTGACTCCTCTCAAGATTTTAAAGGGTTTTGTGCGTTCACCATCCCTCCCATAGTGCACACATGCCGTTGCCTGTGAGTACATTTCAAGAATTAGGTTGATCAACGGAGGATCAATGCCCATCTCCATCATTATAGACCATAACTTCACACGGTTTACGCAGTCGAAGGCTGCAGTTAAATCCATGAAACCCATTTAAGTATGCCTTCTCTTTGCTACAGTGTACTTGGCAATGGTCAAGCTTAGATTCAAACAAAATTAACAAGCGGGTCCCTACTAGATACTATGTACCGTAAATAAGTTTTTCTAAGTACCAAAAAATATATATATATATGTATTGCGCTGGTATTAAAAGAATAACATAAAAATAATTATATCATCACAGTGAGTCAGATTCAACATACAAGAAATACAATCAAAGTGTGTAAATAACTAAAATTCACATGGACATATATCAAAATAAATATTTATTAATATTATTATACATAGTACATTTGCATAAAAAGCTTAAAAAAACATTTCATTGCTATATACAATCATTCTAAAAACAAATAACTTGAAAACAGAGTTGTCGACGCTGCGTTTCGGTGAGTAGATATATAGACACCTTCCTCAGGACAGTTTTCTAGATAGTAAGAACATTATGACATAATCAAAATCACACAGTTAAAACGTTATAAAAACACATTTTGCTGACTTCACTGTAGTATTGCTATAAAAATTTTAACCAAAAAATCTTATCAAAACAATTTTTTAAAACAATTTTTTGTACATCAGCTAATAGCTGCATACTATTTATTCTATTCATTACCAGCACATATACATGTCTCTTTTCTATACATATAACATTTTGCAAAACAAATAGACTGCTAAGCACCATAATCATAAGCAATATAAATAACCACATACCTAAAAAGTGTAAAAAACAGGACTAGAATGCAATACTTCTAGATCTTTGTATGTCACAATTAGTTGAAGTGAGGGAGTAAGAATGATCACCTCATCAAAAATTCCTTAGATACCAAAAGAAAGAGAAAAAATTCTAATTAATCAATGATAATAATTAATCCACGGTATATCCCACTTAAATTTTGAACCAATGTCAAACAACGTACCTTGTGATAAATGAGTTAAATCAGTATATGTATGTACATTGATGCCACCGTGTATTTTTCATGCACTGGAATCCCCAAATGCTGAAAAATAGATATACAAAGGTATTAATACCCATGATCTACAGGCTGGCAGACTGATGCACGGCCAGCACTAAAACTATATCTTACCAGAATTTTGAAAAAAACTGGAACCAATCATAAGGTAAGGGGTACGTCGTAATAACGATCCCCAGGATCGACAAAAGTGCCACTAATTTCAATCAATTCCTAGGGCAACAGTTGTTCAGGCAGATATGCAGCCGAAGTGATAAATACCTATGGTCAAAAAAGATATACCAGTCAAAGTCAAACATGTACTGTGAGTTTGTAGTAGACGTAAACACCATAGCTTGTAAAAAATAAC
This sequence comes from Calotriton arnoldi, assembly GCA_963921515.1. Taxonomy (NCBI): domain Eukaryota; kingdom Metazoa; phylum Chordata; class Amphibia; order Caudata; family Salamandridae; genus Calotriton; species Calotriton arnoldi. The sequence continues at coordinate 101,516 of CAWUFW010021252.1, forward strand.
ACGACTTATTAGAATATAAAAATAATACAATTTTTAATAAATAAAAATGTTAACTAATAACTTTTAACCTAAAAGTAGATGCCCTAAAAAATTTTAGGAATGGATATTTTACATGTAGCTATCTGTCAATTAAAATATCTAAGAACGACTATAAAATAGATTAGAGTACATGTTTGACTTTGACTGGTATATCTTTTTTGACCATAGGTATTTATCACTTCGGCTGCATATCTGCCTGAACAACTGTTGCCCTAGGAATTGATTGAAATTAGTGGCACTTTTGTCGATCCTGGGGATCGTTATTACGACGTACCCCTTACCTTATGATTGGTTCCAGTTTTTTTCAAAATTCTGGTAAGATATAGTTTTAGTGCTGGCCGTGCATCAGTCTGCCAGCCTGTAGATCATGGGTATTAATACCTTTGTATATCTATTTTTCAGCATTTGGGGATTCCAGTGCATGAAAAATACACGGTGGCATCAATGTACATACATATACTGATTTAACTCATTTATCACAAGGTACGTTGTTTGACATTGGTTCAAAATTTAAGTGGGATATACCGTGGATTAATTATTATCATTGATTAATTAGAATTTTTTCTCTTTCTTTTGGTATCTAAGGAATTTTTGATGAGGTGATCATTCTTACTCCCTCACTTCAACTAATTGTGACATACAAAGATCTAGAAGTATTGCATTCTAGTCCTGTTTTTACACTTTTAGGTATGTGGTTATTTATATTGCTTATGATTATGGTGCTTAGCAGTCTATTTGTTTTGCAAAATGTTATATGTATAGAAAAGAGACATGTATGTGTGCTGGTAATGAATAGAATAAATAGTATGCAGCTATTAGCTGATGTACAAAAAATTGTTTTAAAAAATTGTTTTGATAAGATTTTTTGGTTAAAATTTTTATAGCAATACTACAGTGAAGTCAGCAAAATGTGTTTTTATAACGTTTTAACTGTGTGATTTTGATTATGTCATAATGTTCTTACTATCTAGAAAACTGTCCTGAGGAAGGTGTCTATATATCTACTCACAGAAACGCAGCGTCGACAACTCTGTTTTCAAGTTATTTGTTTTTAGAATGATTGTATATAGCAATGAAATGTTTTTTAAGCTTTTATGCAAATGTACTATGTATAATAATGTTAATAAATATTTATTTTGATATATGTCCATGTGAATTTTAGTTATTTACACACTTTGATTGTATTTCTTGTATGTTGAATCTGACTCACTGTGATGATATAATTATTTTTATGTTATTCTTTTAATACCAGCGCAATACATATATATATATATTTTTTGGTACTTAGAAAAACTTCTTTACGGTACATAGTATCTAGTAGGGACCCGCTTGTTAATTTTGTTTGAACTTTCCCTGTCCCTGATTGGACTTGAAGGGTGTCTCCCTTGTTTTTATTGATTTTACGTACAAGCTTAGATTCAGACATTGATCAATATTGCCTCTACCCTTCTGTAAGCCCTACTGGGTTGGCATCAATATGTTTTTTTCCCTCGCCCTGTCCTCCAGTCTGTTTAATAGGACACGACCCAACAATTTACCGGTGCAGTCCAGAAGGGAAATTGGGTGATAATTTTGGGTGTTAGATTTGTCACCCTTTTTGTGTATGGGGACAATGACACTTGATTTCCATGATGGGAGTGGTCCCTTTTTAGTGATTTCATTAAATATTAAGGCTAACAGCTCTTGGTGTTCGAGAAAAAAATCGATAGGGACCCCATCTGGACCTGGAGCTTTAGCACAACTACACTTAGCCAGTGCAATTCTCACCTCATCCAGGTTAAAGAGTAGAGGGCTGCGCGAAGGTTCCAAGGGGACAGGAGTATGGTCCCATAAAACAGTCTTACTCCCCAAAATGCCTTCAAAATGATCTACCCATGTGTCTTCATCTATATGGGTATCCAACGTTTTCTCTAAATTATTCTTAAAATAAGGAGCATTCACTACCCTCTAAAAATTCCCTGCTGTTATTGGAAGATGCTGCCTTCACCAGGTCTTCCCAGGCCTCCTCCGTCACTTCTGTGTCCCTATTCTTCCTTGTTTTTTTGGGAGGTCTTTCCTAAATCTTTAATCAGATGGTGGTTTCTGGGGGATGCTTTTAGGGCCCTACGAAGATCTTTTAAAGTCTGGTTGCAAGCCTCATCAAAACAACCAATTTCATGCCTCTCCTTAGAGGAGTTAGGCCGATTCAGGGACAATTTAATTTCCTCGAGTAGTTCTAGTAAGTTTGGGATCAGGGTTTCTGGGGCCGTTTTGGATCTAAGCAATTCATAACCAGATTAAACTTGTTTGCTCCATCCTGGTGGATAATTCTAGTCTTGTCTATGTTATCCCATTTCAGCTGATACCCATTCTGTCTTGCTAGGGCTGGTTTTGCTACTTTTTCTGCCGTGGGTACACACTGACTCCAGAAACTTCGAAAAAATGTATTGCGTGGTCGCTAAAATTGGATAGTATGGTGTCAGTATGAAGGACATTTCTATGGGAATGGGCAGAGGCAACTATGAAGTTGAGTGTCGACTCATAGTTACCGCGGAGAAAAGTTTTTTCCAATCCGCCCACCAAAGTATCTACTTTATTAAAATTTTCAAAAATTCAAAAACTGTTTAAAGTGTTCCCGTGATCATTATGCATAAAATGCACCGCTGGGTCCCCCTCTTCTATCCCACAGACTGGTTCCGATGAATAGAGACAAGGTTGGGCTTTAAAATCCCCTATCCACAGAATATTAAATTCCTTTGATGGCAATGCCCTTATACATTTTAACAAATTCCTCACCAATGAATCTACAATTGACGCCATACTGCCACTAAAATTATTGTTATAATAGTTTAACAATATCCATATATCCGAACTTTCCACTCTAAATACTAGAAAATTAAAATTTGGGTAAGAGTGTTCGAATTTTATGATATTAATGTTTAGCGTATTAGAAATTAAGGTGAGCAAACCCCCTTTAGCTCTACCAGATGCGGAGGGAACTGCAGTGGTTTGGAAGGATTGGTATCCATTGATAAACGTTGGGTCTGTAGCCCATGTCTCTTGGAGACATATAAAATCTCTTCCCTGCCATACCAACGCCCACTCTGGTAAACACTGCTTTGTGGCAATACCCACGCAGTTCCATGTTGCTAACTGCAACCCTCTCTTTTGGTGGCCCATCCCACCCACAGAGGGTGATGCACTGACCTCTCTAGGGATTTGTGTGTACTGTATTCGCTTCTGTTTTAGTGTTATTCCCATTTTGCTAGCATCAGTTTCCCCTCCCTTGTGTAGTCAATCGCAAGACTCTAAATCAACCAAGGGACCATAGCGATTCGCGAGCTCATACGTTGCCCCCCCTCTATGGTGTCTTGTGGGGTCGTATGTCGCAAGCATTGGTAGGCATAACGGTTGGCTAGGGTGTCTCAAGTTATATGGTTGCTGTAGCAGTCGTGGGGATGGTCTATAGAATTTTCCTAATGGAAAAACAGTAATCTGTGTGTTACTCAAGGGGGCATTTGTACAGGCCCCCAGCACAAACTGGTTATTAAAATTAACAACCACACAGTCACCGTTTGTTGCTTTAGCCAAAGGCCCATCCCATCCTACCCTTCGTGCCATAATGATGAGTGCATCTAACCTAATGCCCCATAGGCCAAAACCTTTAGCATATTTGCTAAACCAGTGCAGAACTTTAGTCATTAATTGGTCTATTGACTCCCTCTGGCCTCCGGTCAATAAGGGTACATTTTCTAGGACCAGAACGTATGGAAGAGCTGCAGGGGGGATATCTAAAGTATGTGACTGATTTATACCAACTGTCGAGGGGTCTAGGCTCTGTAAGGTTTCAACCCCCTGTCTCTCACTTGGTCGTATTGTTTGTAGGTTACCCTTTATTTCTTTTGTTCTCTGCACTCCCTGCGGACCCTGTGCTTCAGTGGCGGTAGTGTTAGTGCTAGTGCTTATGTTACCAGAATTAGTACTATTTATGCACGCCTGCGCCATAATAGATGATGTTAAAGGGGTACGACAAGAAGTTTTTGATGGCATCGGGGGCCTAGGAGACCAGAGCATTTTCTTCTATTTAGATCCTCATTTTCCCTCCTATCCACAGTCACCAATGAGCCTGGTATTTGCCCAGTAACAGGAGGGTGATCCACCCTTGGCGATTCTCTGTCAATAGGGTCCTCTTTAAAGAGGAGATCTAGTTTAGCCTCAATTCTCCCCAGTCTGTTGTCCAATGGCTCAAACACACTGAGCACCATTTGCTCAATTTTCACAAAACATATCTCCTCTTAAATGGTCCTCAGAGTCCTGTGTGTGTGGTGTGGTGTGTGTGTGGTGTAGTGTGGTGTGTGTGATGTGGTGTGTGTGGTGTGGTGTGTGTGGTGTGTGGTGTGTGGTGGTGTGGTGTGTGGTGTTGGATAGTCCGTGGGGTCTTGGATAGTCTTATTCCCTCTTGCTGCCCTCGTCGACTTTGGTTTCTGTTTCCCTACTGGCTTCTTTCTTTTAAAAGCCGGTTCGACCACAGAGTCGTTGGATGCTGGAGAGACTGGTTGGGGATGTGAGATGGGGGATGGAGACACTGGCACACTTGGATTAGGGGTAACACACAGATCAGCACCCTCCGGTACCAGCAGTAGTATGGGTGGGAAGGGTTGCAACAATGGACCGTTTCTCCTTCCACCTGCCAGGGAAGGACGTCGCTCGGTAACCTCGATTTCCTTGGAAAGAACATTCGCCGCCCTCGCCAAGAAGCAGTCTAGGGTGTTTACTATCTCCCCCCCCAGTTCCTTGCGCTGCAGCCTTACGCTTACCCATTACGATAGGGTTCAGCGTCCTCACGGGTAAAGCTGGTCTTTCTATTCCTTAGTTTCAGGATTAGGTCCAATAGCAGGCAGCTCAGCTTAGAGGGGGAGCCCAGCCCAGCCTCTTCCGGGCTTTGATGGGCGTGTCCGCTCTACGGGAGCCCTGACCAGCTTAAGAGCGCCTTGGTCGCGGGTCACAGGTCATGGAACTCTGACTCAAATGATCCTCCCTCTGGCCAAGATCTATACGTATTGGCCCCTTTCCTCAGTCCAGCAGTCTACTAGGTGGCAGAACGGGTGCACAAAGATCTCACTTTCCTCTCTTGCCACTATCTCACTCAAGGTTAACTCCCCTTTGTTATGCACTCATGTGGAGCAGCGCACATCTTTGTCGCTGCTCCCCTCGTGTGCACGCAAAGGTGCCATCTTATTTCACCTGCGTCTTGGCTGGGTTAGTACCTGGCTGCCTTGGTCACTCATCTTCTGGTCAGCCCCTATCCTATGATGATTGAGTGGTGAGGCTCTGATCCCTGCCAAAAGCCTCTCAATTTAATCTGTCACCGATTCTTCTCTGATCGGTGCACTGTACATAACCCTGCTTCCCTTATATAAAAGGGGTATTGTTCTGTTTTTCTGTTAAATCCTGTATCCTTACACTTGTCATCGGTTCCCGGGGTACTGGGGCTCCCTTCCTCACCCCCACTTGCAGTATCACTGTCTAGAACTGCCACACATCTCCCTAATAGTCATGTATGTTCACCTTAACCAGTGGGAGTGTGTGTTCTCCATGCTTCTGGATTCTATGTGTCAGATGGTTGGTAGACTGGGGGTAAGGTTTCTGGGGACTTGGGTGGCGCTGGAACTGTCTGGGCATGCTGACCTGTTAGTTTCTTATGCTTCAACCTAACTGCCCATCTTTGGGCGGCGGGGCACCAGCTCCTACTATTGGTGGATTGGAATATCCTAATGCAGGGGGAGCTGGCGTAAGCACCTCCATTCCTGCATACGTTGGGGGAGGCGCTGACATCCTGCTTGTTATTGGTGTAGTGGCGTTATCAATCTGGGCCTCTTCAAAGATGGCCCATAACTCTAGTAATGCCTTTCTCCTGTCTTTCTTTTGACCTGTGAATTTAGTTTGTATGTGTGTTCTAATATGCTCAATTGCATTAGTGTCAAAAGTTCCCTCCTTAGGCTAGGGAAATGTGTTTGCCTTCATGTGTGCATGCCATTCTTGGCAAAACTTGTTACATTCCTTTGCTTGTGTGAGAACCTGGTTTCTATGTGTTTTAGTGGGGAATCCATGATAACTCTAGTGATCTTGTGGATAAATATGCTACTCGAGCTCTTTGGGAGTCTTCGTTTTAATCTAATCGTAGGTACAAACATACGTGGTGCACTCCTACAGTTTTAAGTACTATGAGCTCGGCTCTATCTACAGATGCCTCAAACAATTTAATATAAACATTTCAATACACACAGAGAACAATGCATATGAAGGGTTGCAACATGGGTAAAAAGTGCAATTGTTAAAAACAGCATCTCAAAGATATCAACTTTGGTGCCAAATGCAGTTTACAAGAAATAACAGCAAGCTCATAAGAAATACTGAACCCTTGGTGACAAAACATGACACCATAGGACAGTAGCTGCCTGATATCAACTATATACAATTTGCAATACATGGTAGAACCATAACATCATATGTACATTACCAATTCAACAAAAAACTGACAGAGAAAAAATTATTGCTTTGTCAAAAATCTCTTAGCCTACTCCTAGCGAGGTCATGCTATCCTGTGGCCAGGGGAAGCTCTGCGCGGTACACACTACAAAGTGAGCTTGATTATCTGCCAATATTGTCACCGGGACAAAGGTAATGGTAATAGGTATAGAAAAAGGATTACCTTGAGAACTACAGGCCCCACTTTGCCACACACAAGTTACACCTAGTTTCCCAGGTTCAAATCTTTTTCCCTAAATGTCCGAATCGGATTCTGTATCACACCTAGGTGCCAAGCGTACCATCAGTGTCACACCCAGCGATCCAAGTGACCAACACTTCTCACTCCCCTCAGATACCACCGATGTTAAGAAATCAGTGGGACTGAGAGACCATTTTGGACTAAAAACTATGAGATTGAGGTGCCAACTCTGCCGAATCAGGATAGCTGTATCACAAAAGTAGCATCCTGGGAGCCATAATGAGCTATACAATAAATATTCACCTTTCCTAGCGTGCTGACTATCAAAGAGTAGACTTTCACAGGATCCGAGGCAGCCTTATGACAACTTAGCTACAACATATAAAATAGGTAATATGCTAGATTCTGTCAGTGGCAGGGCACTCAGATTTTTATGTCTCTCCCTAGTTTGTCTGTGATGGCTGCTTCAGGAAGGACCTCCCCCGTGGATTCAGCAGACATTGCAATCAATTGTGGTGTCTGCTGACCTTCTTTGCTGCACAAATGTGAAGTCCTGGGGTCACCTTCCTTTGGCTGCAGTCCAGTTCGAGGTATCAATCAGCTCTGATAGTGGCTCTCCAAAACATTGCTTGAACATGAAATACCTTGAAAAAACAAGAGCTAGGAGGCATTTGGCAAAGCAGGAACAGCTCATTTAATTGTGACTCACAGATCAGTTACAGGCATAGGGTATGAGGACTGTCTCAATTTACAATCGATCTGTTGCTCTCTTAAATACAGTTTATCATAGGCCATACATTTTCCAGTGATCCTTGTATGGTGAGGAATACGAGTTGCCACCTTTGGAGTCATAAATATTTGTCTAATGGATAATAAAGGTGGGCGTCGACCTTGCATGGACACAGTGTGGCCAATGGGTAACGTGCCCAGATGTTCGGCATGGGGAGCACATGATCACTGCAGGTGCTGTGTTCTGATTGGATATATGTTCCTAACTTATGCAGCATCTGACTTTATGGTGTTTTAGGAGCACAAGTACCCCTTCGGCCATTTGCGCTTTATTGGGGCCTATCTCCCTCGACCATTTTAGTGTTGCTGCACCTATCTGTTGGATTGATCAAAGGTTTCCTGTCTGTGCGTTTGTCTGCCTGCTACGTACCACCCCATCTGACCTGTCAATCAATAACCTCCGATCTAGGTCTCAGTGCTGGCCTGACTATGTATTTATGAGTCGTGTTGATGTGGAGTTCACAATAAGTGGATTTATTAATAAAGACGCAATGTATCATTTTTCATATCAGCCTCAATTATTTCAATATCAACAGAAGTATTTACCTGCATACCTCATGTGCCTCCCCTTCTGCCCACAAAAAAGTGAAGCTCTTGTGCCCAGAAGCACACTAACAACATTTAAGGTCCAATATCCTCTTGGTGAATAGGACAAAGGGCTCCTGTATTCGTCCTTTGAATTTAATGCACATAAATGCATATAATTGAACATATGCATGACTAAAAATAATCAAGGGCTAGTGGCCTCATGTTTTGGACTTTATACATTTTGGTAGCGTAAGTAGACTGAACATTTATAGATTCACACAAATGGCAATAAATAAAAGCAATAATATAGAAGGCATGTTTGTCAAACAATTACACCTTGCAGAATATTGTGACTGGCATAGATTTCATGAGTTCACAGATACCAACATCTGCACTGAATACAATCAACAATCAATCAATAAGGGATTGTCTCAAGGCGCTGAAAATCATATTTTCTGATTCCACTTGTGAGTTGAATACCTGTCTTTCCTAGTTGGCTGGTCAGCAGTTTTGCATAGAAACAAGGGCCCATATTTATCAAGGTTTTGCATCGCTCTTGCGCCACACAAGGGGATGCAAAGGTGACGCAAAACTTAAGTGAGATTTGTCAAGCCATGCAATGTCATCTTGTGTAGCATTAAATGACTTGATAAATCTAGTGTAGCCGAAGATAGCGCATATCACTGCCTTGCGTTACTCTGCAGCAGGGAGGTGTGCTATGGGTGGAACGTTTGTGTTCCCATGCATTCACCCATACATTCTGACACATTCCCAGATTTACCAACACTGGTAGACCTTGTAATGCATCAGAAGTGTATGACTCCCAACCAGAGATGTAATGAGAAGAAATATCTCTATTTCTCCTCATTGCTTCCTCTTTCTAAGTGTGTGTGTGTGCTGTGTTCTGATTGGATATATGTTTCTAACTTATGTGGCACCTGACTTTATGGGGCCGTATTACACAAAGTGCCCCGGGGGCGCAACGGGCGTTTGCACCCGCTTTGTGCTGCCCCGGGGCACTTTGGTATTACAGAAGGGGCCGCAGATGCTGGTGCGGCCCCTTCTGCAATACCGATAGCGCTGACACACATAAAGTGCCAGGGATATCTTCAGGGGGCATACCCCTATGCAAATGTCCCTATGCAAATGAGGGAATCCCTCTGCCTCTGCACCCGTCTCATATTACAGACGCCGGCGCAGAAGCAAAGAAGCTCTCAGGGGGTGTACTGTCAGTGCGCCCCCTGAGAGCAGCCCTGTGGGGGGGAGAAGGGAGTCCTAAGGACCCCCCCAGACATTCTCTTCCAGGTGGGTGCAGTCACTGACTGCACCCGCCTGCAAGGGGTTCTCTAATCCCCTTCAAAAGTGCAGGCAGGTTGCCAACTGCACTTGCAAAACACTGAGCGGCTTCAAAGCAGCTGCTCCATTTTTCACGTGAATGTGCTGCCTTGAGGGCAGCGCTTTCATCATAATACGGTGCATTTTCCTTCATTGCGTTGGGCGCACCTTTTAAAAGGTGCACCCAGCACAATGAAGGAAAATGCGCCACATGTATATTGTGGCCCATGGTGTTTTAAGAGAGCGTACCCTTCCGGCCATGTGCGCTTTATTAGGGCAAATCTCCCTCGACTATTGTAGTGTCACTGCACCTATCTGTGGGATTGATATAAGGTTTCCTGTCTGTGCATTTGTCTACCGACTACGTGCTACCCCACCTGACCTGTAAATCAATAACCTCGGGTCTAGGTATCAGTGCTGGCCTGACCATGTATTTGCAAGTCGGGGTTAATTTGAAGTTCACAGTGGGCAAATTTGTTAATAAAGACGCAATTTTGTTCACATAAATGAATGTATTGTTTTTCATATCAGCACCAATTTTTTTCAATATTAATAAAAGTATTTCCCTTCATACTTCATGTGCCTTCCTTTCTGCCCCCAAAAAAGTGAAGCTCCTGTGCTCTCTTTCTAAGTGTGCAGCACAAAAAACATCCTGCTTGCAATGCAGGCACCCTTGCACAATGGTGCAAGGTTGCCTGCGTTGGTGCTAGGCAGCAGTTTGTGCGCCAGCACAGGCAGAGAGCAGGAATGTGCCATACAATATTAAATACAGAGAATTCCTGTCCTCTACCTTTCACGCAGCGCAGTGCAGCAAGGTGGCTTACTATGTTGCATTGTGTGCAATATTGATAAATATGGGCCAAGGCTCTTTGCAAGAAATGTTCCAGATAATAATATTTCTGTTGTTTACCCCTTCCACTGGATCACTTATTTATGGAACATAGCTGAGCTCCTTATTTACATGAATGTTGTGATGCCAGAAATGTAATAGTGTGAATGATGTTAAGATTATGTACAGAAACAATGGCAGGAGCCATACTCGACAGCATTATCGAGACAGTATCCAGACTGGTAATTAGCGCTTTTAGTTATAGGTTGTGCTTTTGTTAAAAGACCAGAGCAGCTTTTCCCAGTGCTTTACCAAAAATATATTTGAAACGTATAACATAGTGTCACTGTTAGTTCAGCGAGAATTACTGCCTTTGTGATAGGCTCTGCAATAGAGAGGGAAATGTAGAGTTACATTTCTCGAGGCAGCGGTGTACTTATGCTACTGATTATGAAGCATTCTTGTAAGTTTTTAGAGCATGGAATATGTCACACAAGGATAGATGGATGAATTGGCAAACATATAAATAAAAGAGACAATCACTTGTGCCAACCAAAAGGTACCATGCTTTAACGTTTAATAAAGGTCACTTGAGCATATGAATGTTCCAAGTGCATAATTGAGCAATATATTTAATAGGCATTGCAGATACGGTATCGATTTAAGAGACCTGATTCAAGGCCTCGGTAATTGTGGGCTCTTTTTTTCTGATTGGCCCAGTTGCAGGGTGTTTAGACAAAATATTGAGTTATAAATATTGGGAGATAGAATTTTCAGTAAATAAAATATTGTTTTATATGTTGGAAAATGGGTCATTAGTTGTGTGGCCTGCACAAGGAATGAATCCACATTAGTCCTCCACTGGTAAAGAAACACCCCATTTTGGCGCTTGACTCTCAGAGGGTAGCGTTGCAAAGCAGTCTAAAGCTTACTGAAGGGCGGTGGAATGGGCTAGTAATCACCATTCACAGATACATAACAATTCCACTCAATAAATGATTGTCCCGTCAGTGGTTTTCTTTAGCAAAAGGAAAAGTACATTTACTACACACACTCACACACTACTCTACTCAAAACTATGCAACAATTTACAAATATACACAAGCTGATTAAATTAATTTTGGATAAAATTGCAAAATCATTCTTCATTCTTACCTCTCTCAAAGGAGGGGCGTCTAGTACCACAACTCACATATCTAAGCATTATCTTGTCCCTAAATGCCACAGGTTGAACATGGCTTGGAGTAAGAGCACTTAAGTCTGGCACCAAAGCAAGTGACTGTCCACCTCATTATGTCAACAAGCATTTCACCATAGGAATAAATGCAGCATTTACCTATAACCATGACTGAGACGCCTAATACTGGCAATAAAGCATGTAAACTTTAATCACACGTGGGTGTAAGTCTCATTATTCCAATAAAGCATTGGCAAGAATCAATGTCTGAGCACGTCTGGGAATGCGGTGTACTCATCATAACTTTCAACATGGATAATGCAATATAATCACATTTATAATTACAATACTGTGCAATTATAGTCTTCAAAGCATGTATTTTGAATAACATTCAGTATACAATACTGCACATTAACTTAGACCCGAAAGCAGAGCATTTGGATGAAAATACTGTGCAATTACCACCTTACACCCCGAGGGTGACGCTCAACATTAAAAACTCATATTGTACCCTTTCAGGCAACAACTGGTTGCAGCCATAATCTTCCCCCCCAGACGACGCATCATTCCAATGCTGGAGAACAAAAGTCCCAGCAGAGCAAAGCTTTGAAACCAAGGACAACCCTTGAGGGGGTATCTTTTGATGCCTCAGCCAACTTAGTATGGGGTCTTTTTAATTTCTCTTGAAGAGAGGTTGAACTGCTCCTGCAGCTCACCCACAATACTTGTGCTCCTTTGTCCCCGCTCTCCTGGGGCCACCACAAAGCCAAAACTAGTTATTTTAGCCACAAAATGTAGCCAGGCCACAGGGCATTATAGGGCGCTCCTTTCACTGGTCTTACATTTTTTAGTGTCAGTTTCCTTGATGCTTTTGGATTCTTTTAGGGCAACATTGCACTGCGCTTCTTTTCTTCTGCATTTGGTACGTTGGAGAGCATATCAGGGAGCCCATCACTGCCACTCTCGCTGGCTCCCCGTCTGGCCAGCACCCTTGTGTGCTGCCTCGGGAGCTGGTACTTCAATTCTGGTCTGCCCACTTCTGCAGGCAGATGCGTGTGCTGCTGCGGCCTTCCTGGTCGCGTGGGGGAGTGCGATGGCACTCCCCCTGCCTCCCTCGATATCGCTGGGACCCAAGGATGGGGTCATGAAACCGCCTGAAGCTTCGCGGGGAGCGCAACGGTGCCCTCCGTATTTCCTTCTTTGCTGGAGCCCAGGGATGGAATCCTGGGTCCCGCAGCTCACGAGATGGCACATGACCTCAGCAGTTTTCTCTTCGGTGCCCAGGGATGGCGTGACGGCGCTCCCCACCTTCATCTTCTTTCGACGGGGCCCAGGGATGGGGTCCTGGGTCCCCTCTTCACATCACAAGGGGGGCTCGACAGCGCACACTTGCATTGTTTCTTTTCGATGGTAGCCTCCAGGGTCTGGCTTCCCATCGGAGGACAACGATCATCCAGCAGCAGAGCTCCATTTGTTCCGTTCGCAGTAAAGGTCGCCCAACACTTTAAATGGCCGTATCTCTGGCCCAGTTGGGCCGCTGTAGATGATCTTTGCCTCATTTTGCTCCTGGTGGTAAGCCCTAGCCACCTGGATCTCTTTCTTCAAGCCTTCTGGGCTCAAAGGATGGCAAACTGTGAAGGAAGCTGGTTTCACGGGCTCCCTATGCCAGCATTTCACTTTGCTCTTCTTCTGGACCTCTCTGTGCAGAAGCCCAGTCTTTCCCCCACTGTCCTGAGAACAATGAGAGACAGAGTCCTTAGTCATGGCGACAGTCAGGGGGCTCCTCCTTCTAACTGTTCATAGTGTCAGCCTCCAGTACCAGTGTTCCTCAGCAAAAGCACATCCAAGAGAGAGCTCTCCCCCCTGTGCATGACCTTTTAAGGGGGGGCAGGAAGTGCCAGCAGGAATGCGCCTCTGGCCTATCTTTTCTGCTCCTGTTTCAACCTTCCTGCACAGGCTTCTGGGATACTTCAAGATGGCGTCACCCAGGAGTCACTTGCCACTTGGGCCCTGAGGGTCTTCATCAGTGCCAGGGTCTACCCCCAGCAATTCTTTAATGGAACCCCCTCCGTGATTAAGGGGTCCGGAGCAGACCCGGTGCATGGCACAGGATGACAGCTGGCTGATTGATGCAGAGCAATTTTGCACAGCCCTTTCATCCTAGAGAGTTGACCTCAGCACTTACTTAAGTAATGATTAATTAATAATGAATTGTTCATTAATTATTTAATTGATTTTTAATTCTGTAATTTATGAATATGTATTATTTGACTTATATTTCAGTTGCGGGCTGCTTGGTTTGTAGGGGTATATTATGGGAAGTTAATACAGTAATATTAATTAGCAATTAATTGTTAATTAATTATGTAATTGATTTTAAATATGTAAATTATAGAAGGCTTTTTTTTTAACTGTGGGCTGCTAGGTTTGTAAGAGTATAGGGTGGAAAGTGAATTAAGTAATACTTTACATATTCTCCACCGATTGCATTGGACAGCCTGGGTGAAGAACATGCACAGCCTCCCAGTCCCTCTCGGTGCGCCGAACCACGGTTCTCAGACCAATTACAATGCTGCTGTAACGCAGCGTCATGATTGGTTAGGGGAGTCTGGGAGCCCGTGTGCTTCCAGTTTCCTGCGACCGAAGAGGAAGGAGGAGAGGCGGCCGCTGGGAAAGTAAGTGATTTTTTTATTTTATTTTTTATTTTTTATTTTCCTCTTTTTCTTTTTTTTTTAACTCATTTCCGCCCCACCACTACTGCCCGGCAGCAGATGCTACTGTTTGGAATTCGACAAGTGGGGAACATTATCCCAAAAACGTCCGATACCCCGTTCACTTTATTTAGACAGTAACGATGTCACTACACTTAAATAGGGAGGACAGACTATCCATTGATTTTTGGCCTATGTCCTAAATTTAGCCTCTTCCTACATGCAAATCAGGCCTTTTATTTAGACCATCGAATATGTCCAGTAAGAGTTCCTTTGGCAGCACACTATACATTCAAAAACGTTTAACTACAACTTTAAAGTATTTATTTATTATAAGCAAAAGCTTAAGCAAGACTATGCGTACAAATGTAAAGAAAATCTTGACAGTGCTTAAGGTCACACACCAGAACTAGGTATCAGATCCCAAGGCAAGACATCAGCTCTACCCTTCTCCAAAGATTGCAGAGGCCACTGAGCATTATTGATGAATTTAACTCCTTTTTAAGAGTTGGCAAAATTTGAATACCACCCACAACGTTTTGTGTCTTTTAAGAAAGTCATCCTGCATAAGATTGTATCATTGGTTATCTCCACATAATTTGACTTGTTAGCAGAATACCTTGGAAAATATATTGCAGAAGGATCTTATCCATTTAAAATTTAATTTTTACCACAATATTCTTCCACAAAACCTAATTTCTTGCAACTTGTTATTTAAATGTTGGAAATTTTACGAATGCTATGAAACTTCCAAAGTTTTAGGAAAAAATTCAGCAACTCTACTAACTTATGCGCCTTAGTCTATTGCCCCAATTTAACTAAAAGCTGATGGGGTTGTCTCTCCTTCATTCAATCAATCAATCAATCAATCAGTGAATTGTAAGCACGCTACTCACCCGTGAGGGTCTCAAGGCGCTGAAATAATAAACACTGCATGGAAATGTAACATATTCACAGGAGTGAGAGATATTGTGAAATGCGCACAACTTACAATCATGTGTGTTTAAAAGTATTACAGAAGAAAGAAACTTCAATACTCAATATTTTCTTTATTTCTTTTATAATCGCTGAAGCAATCAGCTCGTGTTATCCATGGTTCTGCCACTTCTGTTTACAAATTAGCTTCACTTTTATTTTCTTATGAACCAATCCAACCATAATGTAGCAGGAGTTATATTGCCATACGACTTTCTGAATGTCCTCTGCTTTATAGCAATGTGCTGCAATATCATAAAGACATTGAAAAGGCAATACCAATTTTGCATTACGGAAAAAAAGAACATTGTGGCTGTACAATTATCGACAACTGTCCTAGAAATGCAATGTGAGTCTGCCGTGCACACATCTGCATTGTATCTAAAACACAGCCATCAATGTGATGTATTGTACATGTATCCACTTTAAAGGCACACACTTTTACTGCAGTTGAAAAACATAGTGGGTGACAAAATCATAATTACTAAAGCGTGCTACTTCATCAGGGAAATGGTGTAACGCTGAAATGTGATATTGATAGTTTTTTAATGAGGATTAAACAATTTGCATAAACAGGTTATGTGGATGTTTTCATGTTTTTTATATGAGCGCCATTATTTACAAGTCTGTATAAGCTTCAGAGCTTTCCATAATTGACGTGAGCGTTTGCAGCACTTTGGCGATTCGGGCTAATGGATCCACTAAATTAGTAGAGACCTGTCAAATCTCATTCATTTGGAGCCACACATTGGAAGGTAGCCCAAGTCATTCCACTTATCCCTCTACTCCACTGAAGTCTCGCCCATTAGTGTGTTCAGGCGTGCTGACGCTCCCACTGCATGCACGTCCCTGTTGAGGATGGAGCTGATTAAAAACATCCTTCAAAGCCATAAGGGCTCACATTTTGCACCGGGAAAAAAGAGAAGAAGCCCAATCTTTGAACGAAATGCAGTTTCTCTGTAATCGACTCACTGTACTAAACGTCAAAGTTTTAAAGTGGTAGGCAATCAGTGTTTTTGCACGCGAGGGGCAGATTGATTAAGACTTTGCGCGAGTGCAAAGTCGCACAAAGTGATACAAAGTGGCAGAATGTGTTGGAATGGCATTTATTTTCCAGTGCATGAGGTGTTTTGCGCTGGAAATTAGCCCTTTCTCTTGGTGGAAATAGTGCTTTTCACTTTTTTTCCTCATGGAGGCTTTAAATGGGTGTAAAATGGGTGAATCACTGTAAAGATCCATTTTTGACCCAAGCCTAATTTACTAAGGTAGTCGGACCGTGCTTTTCTTCTAAAGCAAATGCCTGCTTGAGGTAGACGCTAACTCAATTTCACTCATTTCATGTGTGCTACACTGTGCAGCACTCATCAATGGTATGCTTCCAGTACGAATCCAATGCTAGACATCACAAAACACACATCCGCACCATGGTCCAAATGTTGTGCGTGGCGCCAAACAGACCACGTTAGTGCAGGGGATTACAGCAACAATAGGCCAAATTGAAACACAAACAGGCTATGTACATCACACAATGAGGCTATAAAAATGCATGAATATTGCATATTGTGATGTACAGTACAGGACATCGTCACACAGGCAAAGTTTTAGCAGGATATATTATTTGCAGGAAGGGACCTCAGTTTTCAAATTCTATTGTACTGTAGTGCCCAGGGCCTGATGTTTGGCACTTGTGTATGGTTTCTGGATACTTAATAGAAATTGTGATCTTCGTTTTTCTTGTGGAACGACAATGGTATAGTAGTTCTTGTTGCATACATTACCTTTTTGCTGATGCCTTAATTCCCACTTATTGCTTTTTGTATCTTCCTCATACCTTCTACTTTAGTTTCTCTTTAGATCTTTAGATTAGTGCCAGTTGTCTGTGTAAGCTGGGTGGCGGATCAGACACGAAGGGAACCCACTGACAAGCCTGGGCAATGTTAGTGAATTATCCTGCAAACTGTTGCTAAATTACTGCGCCGTAACTGTTACCCCTATACCGTGCTACTTATAATTAGGGCCTTAGTGATTTTTTGTTTCTTGATAAAGCACATATTAGGCCAGTAGTCCCTGGCATTCAAGAGACTCATTTGTCTGTGTAAGTGCACGTTGTGCAAGAGCAGAATGGCTAGAGTGTGCTGACCCTCTGCCCTATACTGTATGATGTAGTTGTGAATAACAAAATAACTGACAAATGGATGAAGTGGACTGCCTGAAAGCCTTTTATTATATTTAATATATTATGTACATAACTTTATCAAAATCAAAATATCTTGGCTACCAAGAAATTAGAAAGTGATGACCTATATACCTGTTTTAAATATTTTGTGCAACACATATGAGTTTGGGCATTATGTGACTGTACAAGATGAGTTGTTGAGATCCATCACTAATCCCTGAATTCAGAAAAACTGTTATCTTACAACACCAATTTGAGGAAGTGATAGACATTGGAAAGTGATTGAGCACACAGTTGTCTCTGTCAAGGATATGCAGTCAACTTCAGGACTGATATTTGAACTCAAGAAATTAAAAGAAAGTGAGGATGTGTATAAACTTAAAGACTAAGGGGCATATTATCAAGCCAGTTATCGCCGCGTTAGCGGCACTTTCGTGACGCTAACGTGTTTTTTTTTATCGCCCTATTACCAAGATGTCCCTAACAAGTGTTAGCGACAGATTTCTGGCGATAGCTACCGTTTTTGCTATTGCCGTGCATGGCAGCGATAGTTTCCGCTAATGATATGCAAAGTAGGCGTTCCCTCTCAAAATGTCAAGAAAAAAGTCGCTAACACACCATCGCACTATTACCAATGATGTCCCGGACCCGCAAATTGATAAAAAAAAGTGCCGCTAAGGCCCCTTAGCTGAAGGAAAATAAGATGAGACCTGAAGAAAACAGGTCTAAAAATTGAAAAATGGTGATAAATGGAGGTATATAAGGGAGACCAGCCCAGACCCACACCTGAAGACCCACAGATGCCATGGAGGTGCTAATCATTCAGCTTGGAGTCCCACGAAGGAAACAACCACCACTGCCGCTGCCACCTCCCCCGGGACCACCACCAAGGCTGCGCCAAAGACGACAGCGGGCCCTGCGCAGATGTCTCAGCCTCGCAGACCTGATGCCAGAGGATGTCATTGCCCACTACAGGCTCAAAAGGACATCCATCCAACACATCCTGAACCTGATAGCCCACAGGTTGACGCCACAAACACAGCGGAGAACCAACATCCCCCCGCAGACAAATCTGCTGGCCGTGCTGCATATATTAACCTCTGGGACCTTTCAACCAACAACGGCCAGAGTTGGAGGAGTCTCACAGGCAGCCTTCTCAATCTTCCTCCCAACTGTCTTGGATGGCATACTCAGCCTGATACCCCAGCACCTTCACTTCCCCAACACTGTGCAGGAACAGACTGAGACCAAGCAAGGATTCTACGCCATAGCCGGATTCCCACAGGTGTTGGGCGCAATTGACTGCACACATGTCCTATTTGTGCCCCCTGCGGACAGTGCACACATATACCGCAACAGAAAGCACACCCATTCCATGAATGTGCAGGCAATAGTGGACCACCGGGGACTGTTCACCAATGTCATAGCCAAGTTCCCAGGGAGTGTGCATGATTCCTACATCTTCCGACAGTCTATCATAAACCAGAGCTTCCAGGATGGCACATATGGAAATGCAGTGTTAGTCGGTAAGTACTAACGTGAACCAACACATGCCTCAACTTCACAGAGATGCAAATCAGAAGTGTGAGAATGTACATGTCACAATCACAAATACAACATGTCAATCAACATGCCCACATACCAGACACAACAACACCAAGAACTGTGGGAACTGTGGCTAGATATGTAGACAAACCATCCTCAAATGCTTAGCCCCTGTGCCACCCATAAGCAAATGTGGTGAGAGGTGGGAACCATGTATGTGCGATGGAGGCACACGATCCATAATGAAAGTAGGAATACAAGGCCCAGTGTGTAGGTGTTGTGCTGGACAGTCAGGAGTAAGAAGACCGCAGACGTGCCCATGTTGGCATATAGTGTGTTTCTGTAGCCCAGCCTGATGGCAATGACTGTGTGGGTCACTGTTACACCCGACAATGGGGGGATCTATGTGAAGGTTGCATGGAGGATGCAGAGGCTGGCGAAGCAGCTGCAGGCCATTGCGTACACCTGTAGGTACATGGAGATGGAGGAGTCAAATATGGGGGTAGGTACCTAGATTTGGGGTTGGGGCATCCAAAAGCTTTGGACCACCAGGTGATGCCACATGCTGATTGTTCTGTTACGAGGATGATGACTCATGTTTCCCCTGTGTATAGCATGCCCCAGCTGTTGATCATCCATGTTGCAAATCACAGCAATCCTACCTGGAAGAGCAGTTTGGTGTGTGGGCATATTGTTGATGTTGAATATGAGCATTCTGTACGTGTTGGTGGTGCTGTTTACTGGTATCCCAAAGCTTGCACCAGCTCCACTCCATGTGTCAGCAGCTGCATGTGCCAACTCTGAGGTTGGGGCTGCCCGAGGTGGCATTCATTGCCTGCTGTATGTTGCAGTTGCATAGTGGGACAAGGGTGCATGCGAAGTTGGAGATACATGTTAGGAAAATGTGGACTTGTGCCATTGTTGACAACTGCAGTGTTGTGGTTGTTGCTGTCGATGGTGGTGTGTAGCATCTCATCGGGGACTGATCTACACCAACTTTGTGGGGGCCTGCATGTGGTCAACTGTGGTTTGGGGTACATCAACAAGGTGGTGCATGCGTAAGTGGTCAACACATGAGTGTTTAGTGGGGCCGAGGAGCTGAACGAAGTCTACACATGCAAAGAAGCCGTCAAAGGTGTGCCCTTCCTTGTAGATCAGTGTGGTGAAGATTTGGGACAGTCTGATGTCAGCTAACATTTCCCAGAGTCAAATGGACCTTGATTAGTCGTGGCATGTGAGTTGGAGGCTACACTCCCGAATGAGTACGTAGTCCACGGAGTGGACAGTGTTGCGTCTGCTGATGGTGTGGGTCAAGCGTTCCTGCCTGCAATGGGCCTGCATGAGAGGGGTCTGATGACTGTTGATATGTGGCCGCTCTGGATAGGAAACAGCATGTGTTTTGCATTGGGGCAGGTCTGGCAGCAGTGACAGCAGCACAATTGAACGTGAACCGTATCTGGTGTGGCCCATTGCCATTTCAAAGTTCACATGGCATTGACTGTGAGGAGGGTGGATGAGTGCCATCAATAGATGGTAGAAGAGCCAGTCATGCAACCGCGCAGCGCACACAATTGATGAGGCTTGGGGGAGGGAGTATCAACAGTGAGGCAATTTAATTTGCAGTGATGCTTGTAATCAATCAGAGCGATACCAAAGGGGATGATGGACGGAGCGTTAGAGCAAATCAAACACTCACCCCCAGTCAACTGATCTGGGTTTAATCCATCATCATTCTTTAGCTCACTCCACCACCCCAGTTCAGACATGGCCATATGCAAATCAGTCTGACCCTGTGCCTCATGGGAACAGTCCAGCCCGAACTGCCAAGCCATGTCTTCCCTGGACCGGAAACAAGCATCCTGGGACCGGTTTCGGGTTCAAAACCCTCATCAGCCAGGCTATCTTGAATCCAGTGGCAAAGTGAGCAAGGGACCCACGTCTGGGCATACCCTGCCAACTTAGGGCGAACAAAGCGATACCAAAGGGGATGATGGACGGAGCGTTAGAGCAAATCAAACACTCACCCCCAGTCAACTGATCTGGGTTTAATCCATCATCATTCTTTAGCTCACTCCACCACCCCAGTTCAGACATGGCCATATGCAAATCAGTCTGACCCTGTGCCTCATGGGAACAGTCCAGCCCGAACTGCCAAGCCATGTCTTCCCTGGACCGGAAACAAGCATCCTGGGACCGGTTTCGGGTTCAAAACCCTCATCAGCCAGGCTATCTTGAATCCAGTGGCAAAGTGAGCAAGGGACCCACGTCTGGGCATACCCTGCCAACTTAGGGCGAACAAAGCGATACCAAAGGGGATGATGGACGGAGCGTTAGAGCAAATCAAACACTCACCCCAGTCAACTGATCTGGGTTTAATCCATCATCATTCTTTAGCTCACTCCACCACCACAGTTCAGACATGGCCATATGCAAATCAGTCTGACCCTGTGCCTCATGGGAACAGTCCAGCCCGAACTGCCAAGCCATGTCTTCCCTGGACCGGAAACAAGCATCCTGGGACCGGTTTCGGGTTCAAAACCCTCATCAGCCAGGCTATCTTGAATCCAGTGGCAAAGTGAGCAAGGGACCCACGTCTGGGCATACCCTGCCAACTTAGGGCGAACAAAGCGATACCAAAGGGGATGATGGACGGAGCGTTAGAGCAAATCAAACACTCACCCCCAGTCAACTGATCTGGGTTTAATCCATCATCATTCTTTAGCTCACTCCACCACCCCAGTTCAGACATGGCCATATGCAAATCAGTCTGACCCTGTGCCTCATGGGAACAGTCCAGCCCGAACTGCCAAGCCATGTCTTCCCTGGACCGGAAACAAGCATCCTAGGACCGGTTTCGGGTTCAAAACCCTCATCAGCCAGGCTTGCTTGAATCCAGTGGCAAAGTGAGCAAGGGACCCACGTCTGGGCATACCCCGCCAACTTAGGGCGAACAAAGCGATACAAAAGGGGATGATGGACGGAACGTTTGAGCCAATCAAACACTCACCCCCAGTCAACTGATCTGGGTTTAATCCATCATCATTCTTTAGCTCACTCCACCACCCCAGTTCAGACATGGCCATATGCAAATCAGTCTGACCCTGTGCCTCATAGGAACAGTCCAGCCCGAACTGCCAAGCCATGTCTTCCCTGGACCGGAAACAAGCATCCTAGGACCGGTTTCTGGCATTCCAGCCGTCATCAGCCAGGCTTGCTTGAATCCAGTGGCAAAGTGAGCAAGGGACCCACGTCTGGGCATACCCCGCCAACTTAGGGCGAACAAAGCGATACAAAGGGGATGATGGACGGAACGCTTGAGCCAATCAAACACTCACCCCCAGTCAACTGATCTGGGTTTAATCCATCATCATTCTTTAGCTCACTCCACCACCCCAGTTCAGACATGGCCATATGCAAATCAGTCTGACCCTGTGCCTCATGGGAACAGTCCAGCCCGAACTGCCAAGCCATGTCTTCCCTGGACCGGAAACAAGCATCCTAGGACCGGTTTCTGGCATTCCAGCCGTCATCAGCCAGGCTTGCTTGAATCCAGTGGCAAAGTGAGCAAGGGACCCACGTCTGGGCATACCCTGCCAACTTAGGGCGAACAAAGCGATACCAAAGGGGATGATGGACGGAGCGTTAGAGCAAATCAAACACTCACCCCCAGTCAACTGATCTGGGTTTAATCCATCATCATTCTTTAGCTCACTCCACCACCCCAGTTCAGACATGGCCATATGCAAATCAGTCTGACCCTGTGCCTCATGGGAACAGTCCAGCCCGAACTGCCAAGCCATGTCTTCCCTGGACTGGAAACAAGCATCCTGGGACCGGTTTCGGGTTCAAAACCCTCATCAGCCAGGCTATCTTGAATCCAGTGGCAAAGTGAGCAAGGGACCCACGTCTGGGCATACCCTGCCAACTTAGGGCGAACAAAGCGATACCAAAGGGGATGATGGACGGAGCGTTAGAGCAAATCAAACACTCACCCCCAGTCAACTGATCTGGGTTTAATCCATCATCATTCTTTAGCTCACTCCACCACCCCAGTTCAGACATGGCCATATGCAAATCAGTCTGACCCTGTGCCTCATGGGAACAGTCCAGCCCGAACTGCCAAGCCATGTCTTCCCTGGACCGAGAAACAAGCATCCTAGGACCGGTTTCGGGTTCAAAACCCTCATCAGCCAGGCTATCTTGAATCCAGTGGCAAAGTGAGCAAGGGACCCACGTCTGGGCATACCCTGCCAACTTAGGGCGAACAAAGCGATACCAAAGGGGATGATGGACGGAGCGTTAGAGCAAATCAAACACTCACCCCCAGTCAACTGATCTGGGTTTAATCCATCATCATTCTTTAGCTCACTCCACCACCCCAGTTCAGACATGGCCACAGGGTCAGACTGATTTGCATATGGCCATGTCTGAACTGGGGTGGTGGAGTGAGCTAAGAATGATGATGGATTAAACCCAGATCAGTTGACTGAGGGTGAGTGTTTGATTGGCTCAAACGTTCCGTCCATCATCCCCTTTTGTGTCGCTTTGTTCGCCCTAAGTTAGCGGGGTATGCCCAGACGTGGGTCCCTTGCTCACTTTGCCACTGGATTCAAGCAAGCCTGGCTGATGACGGCTGGAATGCCAGAAACCGGTCCTAGGATGCTTGTTTCCGGTCCAGGAAGACATGGCTTGGCAGTTCGGGCTGGACTGTTCCCATGAGGCACAGGGTCAGACTGATTTGCATATGGCCATGTCTGAACTGGAGTGGTGGAGTGAGCTAAAGAATGATGATGGATTAAACCCAGATCAGTTGACTGGAGGTGAGTGTTTGATTGGCTCAAACGTTCCGTCCATCATCCCCTTTGTATCGCTTTGTTCGCCCTAAGTTGGCAGGGTATGCCCAGACGTGAGTCCCTTGCTCACTTTGCCACTGGATTCAAGCAAGCCTGGCTGATGACGGCTAGATGCCAGAAGCCGGTCCTAGGATGCTTGTTTCCGGTCCAGGAGGACATGGCTTGGCAGTTCGGGCTGGACTGTTCCCATGAAGGCACAGGGTCAGACTGATTTGCATATGGCCATGTCTGAACTGAGTGGTGAGTGAGCTAAAGATGATGATGGATTAAACCAGATCAGTTGACTGGGGGTGAGTGTTTGATTGGCTCAAGCGTTCCGTCCATCATCCCCTTTTGTATCGCTTGTTCGCCCTAAGTTGGCGAGGTATGCCCAGGCGTGGAGTCCCTTGCTCACTTGCCACTGGATTCAAGCAAGCCTGGCTGATGATGGCTGGAATGCCGAAACCGGTCCTAGGATGCTTGTTTCCGGTCCAGGAAGACATGGCTTGGCAGTTCAGGCTGGACTGTTCCCATGAGCACAGAGTCAGACTGATTTGCATATGGCCATGTCTGAACTGGAGTGGTGGAGTGAGCTAAAGAATGATGATGGATTAAACCCAGATCAGTTGACTGGGGGTGAGTGTTTGATTGGCTCAAGCGTTCCGTCCATCATCCCCTTTGTATAAACTTGTTCGCCCTAAGTTGGCAGGTATGCCCAGGCGTGGGTCCCTTGCTCACTTGCCACTGGATTCAAGCAAGCCTGGCTGATGGCGGCTGGAATGCCAGAAACCGGTCCTAGGATGCTTGTTTCCGGTCCAGGAAGACATGGCTTGGCAGTTCGAGCTGGACTGTTCCCATGAGGCACAGGGTCAGACTGATTTGCATATGGCCATGTCTGAACTGGAGTGGTGGAGTGAGCTAAAGAATGATGATGGATTAAACCCAGATCAGTTGACTGGGGTGAGTGTTTGATTGGCTCAAGCGTTCCGTCCATCATCCCCTTTGTATCAGCTTTGTTCGCCCTAAGTTGGCGGTATGCTCAGACGTGGGTCCCTGCTCACTTTGCCACTGGATTCAAGCAAGCCTAGCTGATGAGCGGCCTGGAATGCCAGAAACCGGTCCTAGGATGCTTGTTTCCGGTCCAGGAAGACATGGCTTGGCAGTTCGGGCTGGACTGTTCCCATGAGGCACAGGGTCAGACTGATTTGCATATGGCCATGTCTGAACTGAGTGGTGGAGTGAGCTAAAGTAGATGATGGATTAAACCCAGATCAGTTGACTGGGGTGAGTGTTTGATTGCTCAAACGTTCCGTCCATCATCCCCCTTTTGTACGCTTTGTTCGCCCTGGGGTTGGCGGGGTAAGCAATACGTAACTGGAAACGGGAAG